>JAZKJV010001994.1:600000-765403 GCA_037367405.1 Ottelia alismoides | reverse complement strand
TATTCTCATGTTCTCACAACTTTTTGCTCTCATAGGATCACTCCTCTCTTTCTCTCTCTCTATATGTGTGTGTGTGTTGCGAATTGCAGAAAGTACACACAAATACGATGAATCACGTAAGCACATAGATATACGGATTTACAAGGTTCACCTGTAATTGGGTTACGTCCTTAGGTGGCGATGATTAATTTTCACTATGTGGAGAAGAAGAAATACAGAGGATATGGCTTAGTGGGAGTTTATATACTGCTCATATACAGACATATCCCTGATACAAACGGATCCATATGCCCAAATGTAAATAGATCCGTTAATAAACACCCCCACCCTGTCTTGCTGGGATATGATACAATAACAAGGGGTGCATACGAGAGTTCCTTCAATCTGGGTCAAATGATTAGAATTCAAGGTATATCTGCAATATGACTGATAAATTGAGAACATTTGATATTGCATAAGTATATAATATCAACTAACTAATATTATTTGTTGTGAAATTCACACACATTTACTTGCCCTCAACTTTCTTCTTTGAACTCCTTACTAATGGTTGCTGACGTTAAAAACGATTATAACAACAACAAAGCTTTTTCCTGCATTAAATAGGATACTCGACTACATGGATTCTTTGCATCCATTTAGGTCTATCTTGGATCATTCTCAAATATAAATCCAAAAAACAAAGGTCCCTTCGTATAGTCTTTATTCAAACACTTCTTGGGCCTTTCTCGCCCTCTCTTAGCCGACTCAACATCCCAAAACTCGCATATCGTCATCGATGCATCAATTGACATCCTTTCCAAATATGCAAAACCACCTTAAGCTATTTTCTGGCATCTCTCATCGACCGGATCTAACCAACTTTCCTTCTGATGGTATCAATCTGAATCCGATCTGTACGTGTGTATCCACACATCCACCTTAGTATTTTTCATTTCTGATACTATCATTCTCTGCCCATGTCTATGGATCCACATGTTGATTTTAAAAAACGATTACAAGAAAAAATGTTAATAAGAATACCAGTAGTTATTGCTTTGATGTATTTGATGCATCCATTGTGTTGTAAATAAATCAGAAATAGCATATAGGACCAATATTTATGGTGAGAGTGAAAAGTATCAAAATAAGAGTTTGTTTTTCCAATTAACTAATATTCTTTATTTTGCAAAAAAATGTGAATAATTATTCTCAATCAACTAATTAGGTTTGTCAAGAATGTTATCATTTAAATTTTTGAACTTTTTGCATTAAATGACAACCCTTGTAACCTTTGTATATACCATAGTGACCGATGTAAACTGATTCTATCTTACATCATGACATTACCATCTATTCACTCCATTGACTTAAATATACTTGAGTTAATACAATGACATCAAAGAAACAATATCTTCAGGAAACTCCAATGGTCCCAACAAGGCATATCCTATCTTGTAGGTTGACTACAACAGAGGTTGTTCTGCTCCCTTATATTTTTTTAGGAAATATGATTCACAAATCCCACATTCTTGGATTGAAAATACGTATTTTCATCTACTTGTATGTCAATTTTCATCTTGACCAAGTAATGGTATTCATTCATCTTAAGCCAATCAAGATCTATCAGACTTTAAAAATTATGTATTCAATTGTCGATTTATTAAGATGAATGGTCTACCGGTATCAGATCGGGGTGAAATTTGATATACAAATACGTGGAAGCACATTTTTCAATCCATAAAGTTGGATTCGTGAAGTGAATCTCACAAAAAACATAAGTTTACATCATGAAGACCATCTGTTAACAAGAAAGTGGTGGTTGTTGGTGGTGAGGAAGAGGAGCTTCTCGAGTTTGACATTGGTTATTAACGAATCGCTAAACAACAATGTTAATAATTACTCATTGTAATATGGCCGATTAATTACTCAATATAACATCAATTAGTTAATCTCTGTAAAGAGATCGGGGCTATCTTTTAACTTGGATAAGTCTAGTAACGAACACAAGGACATGATATATTAGTTTATTTAATTAGACTCTAAATACCTAGGTTAAGTGGTTTATAGTGATATCTAGGTTAAAACAACACAATATGGATGTATGTTGTTTTTATGGTTTTTATATAAGCAAGTTAGATTATGAGATGATACAATATGATATGAAATGCAAATAAATATAACACACATAGATGAACTGCAGGCTACTCCTGAATTACCGCACAAACATTAGAATTTAATCGATACAAACTTAATCCAATTTAAGTTACTTCATTGCACATTATAGTCATCTACTTCAATTAAGAAGTTTAATTAAGAATACACCCAAATCAATTAATCTCTGCTTAATGATTAATTAAATCAAAATGATACGAAATCAATAGATTAATTAGCTAATTAAATTTTACGTTTGATAAGCAAATCATGATTTCTTAAGTTACTCAAAATAGAGTTAGAATAAATCAATGGCATTCAAATCAATGTTTAAAAGTATATACACTTCTATAATTAATTAATGAAACTTCATGGGTCATATCAGAGAATAAATCATCCCATTAAAAGAACATGAAGAGCGCTTTAAATCAAGCCAAATCTCACTCAATTTGGATTTAAGATGCTCAAGATATTAAGGGTTCAATATATGGGTATAAATGCAAAGAAACATGAATTAAAAATATATATAAACTTCACAAAACAATCCAAACAAGGCTTAAATGCTGAAAAGCCAATAGGTTTATTTTGATATTTCCTACAAGCGCAGGGGTATTTTTGAAAATAACAAAACCTAGTGGGAGTGAGGCATAAAATCTCCAGAAGAACACATGCGGGTCATGTGTGGATGTAGGCTCGAGAGGTGCCTTTGCTCCGGGCCCTGTGGGACCTAGTAGCACCTTGGGAATGTCTCAGATGGATCTAAGGTTGCGGCTTGAAGCGGTGGCTCGGTCTTCAATTGAGACCATATGACCATATCAACATGATCTGATCGAACAATGGCTGCTATCTGGGAACTCCTCCTCCTTTGCAACACGGTTGAGATTCCAGGGCTCCAACGAGGGGTATGCACCTCCTCCGTGCTCTTCGATTTCAGGGAAGGCCTGGGAAGAAAGATGAGGTCTTAGCGAATGAGAAGAAAGGTCTGCTATGCTGAGAAGAAGGGCATAGCAATGAGTCGATGAGGTCTCATTGGAGGTAGAAGAGGAGATCGGAGATGGCTTGAGCTTCTGACCAATGAAGACATACAAGTGTTAACACATAGCTAAAGCATCATAGAGGGATATGGGAGGTGAAATGGTTGGAATGAAGGGCCTACTTGGAAGGGAGGAATGAAGCCCTAGTGGGTTCACCTCCTGAGCAAGAAGGTGAAGTGACGTGGGGTGTCCAGCGAAGGTGTAGAGCTAATCAAATCGGGAACATGGTGTGTGTATGTGTGTATGTGATGTGTGATAAAAATGAGAGAATGAACAAAATATGTTACTGGGAGTTACCCGAGAAAAAGGAGACGATTGGAATTTGTTGAATCAATCTGGGATAGAGGTCTAGAAGATCTCCGATCGTCGCTTAACAAGTTAGCTAGACTTGAAGCTCGAGCAGCAGCCTTTGGAATTAAAGACAATAAATGAATTGATTGGTGAAGAAGACTGAAAGGTGAAAGACAACATACATGATCAAGGAGTCTCTAACCCTCTTAGAAATCAAAAGGTGAGTCAAACAATTTCTCTAGGGCCGATATGGTTCCTGCAAGATAAAAGCCATCTTCCATGGTTGATTTTGGTCACGGTCGACATCTTTCTCAGCCTTGGCCAGAAGCGGTACATTCACATACTTAAAAGATGTTGCGACAAGGCTAGAGTACCAAGGATTACACCAGAGGAATAACTCCTTCGCTCTCAAACTCCCAACCTAACTGTCACTGGGAAGAATGTTAGGGCGCGGACACACCCCGCACAAGGATAGATAGGGTGGAAGTTGGCTAGAGAATAAGGTTTTGTTCACCCTCCAAGCAGCTAACAGAGGTGGTTTCAACCAACTCCACTTGTCGCACGTGAAGAAGAGGCTAGACAAGGAGGTTATGGCATGGATGGCCTATGAAAGAGCCTCACCAGGGTACTAGAATCGAGGAGGGATGACACATGGACCAGAAAATACAAAATATAAAATATAAAAATCACAAAATCCTTATATACATTAGCAAAAAATATACAAAAATCCAAAAATAGTTCTATCTATTTTTAATTTTTATTTAATATTTATATACATATTTAAAATATGTTTGTGCTAATTTTAGACTTATTAATATTCATCAAACCCTAAACAATCTCGGATATCTATTTTTATTCACTATGTTGTATATTTTGTCAATTTAAAAATCCATAAAATTTGGAAAAATTATATAAAAATTATAAAAATAGATAAAATTATATAAAAAGACAAAAACATTTTATTTTCTATAAATTAAATATATTTGGCTCATTTTGAAAATATAAATAACTATATTATATATAACCATATATTAATTATAATATCTATATTATTATATATTATTAATTATCTTATTTCAAAAAAAGATTACAAATTAAAAACTAAAAACAAAATATAAAATTAAAATAAAAATTAAAAAAACAATTAAAAATCCATAATATCAAATATAATTGAAACCCATATAAAAAGAAAAGGCAGAAAAAGATAAAAAAGTAGATTATTATTAATTAGAAATAATTAATAACTACTTGTCTCCCTTTACTCCTAGTGTTCAACACTCCACCTATTTGCCATATACACATATTTTATATAGTTATAATAAATTTTAACTCACATACGTAATTTATTTATTTATCTATTTATTTGTGGATTAATTATTGATTTATTTGAGATTGATTGACGTAGCAATTGTCATTCCATCCTTGTTAGGAATGACAGGTCAATCTTGAGTAACCATAAGGTCACATAAGATAGATAAGGAAGAAGATGGGGTAGCAGAGGAATTGAAGAAGAATAACGATGAATTAACAATAGAAAAAGACGATAAGGAGAAAGAGGGTACTTTACCTAGGAAGGGTGAATCACTGCCTGGGGAGGAGCTCGGAAGGGATCTCTGATCTTTGCTCAAGTCACCGACGTGTGATGAACTTGACTGTACGTCATGGATTTATCATGTCATTTATTTATTATTACCTATTTAGCTTGAGCTCTTTCATAAAATTATTAATTAACTAGAATTAAGATTTCTAACCATGTAATTATTAACACCAATTAATGTTTTCTCCATAAGTTGTTTCTATGTTGTATATTTATACATATATTGGTATATTTATTTTATGTGTTTCTTTATTAACAAAAATGAAATAAAAATTAGTATAATATTCTTTATAATTAATTTAACATTAAATATAATTTAAAAATCCAAAAAATAAGAAAAGAAAAAATAAGTAATTTTAATTATTTAAAATTACTTTTAAAATTTTTACTACGTATATATGATGTATCTTCTCTTTGAGTTCAACATGAAAGTTGTAGATCTCACACTTTTCGTAATTTTATTCCTAAATATTTTATATTTATTTTTTTATTGTTTTTCTAACCTATGATTTATCCAATTGGGACACATGGCGCCACCCGCTTCAGCCACATGGCCTGCTTCTTTTGAGCCATCTGCCTCTTTACTTCCCTCCGCCTACAATGGGGATCGTCTGATCATTTGTTTAGATAACCCTAATTCACGCTAACCTATAGCCTCAGTAGTCGCTTGATCATTTGATCAAGTGGCCTTGATTCATCTGGACACACCTTCATCTGGTCCCTCTGATCTCCATCCAACGACCGAAAGGTCATCGTCAATCTCCAACCCTTGTCCTCCAAAGGGTACAAGCTTTGCAAGCTTCCCAACTTCACATATTTCCCTAACATCTACTCAACACACCTACACCAGCTTCCACCTCCATTGACTTCTTCCAACTTCTCTCCTTCACGCCAACCACATATGTCCTTAAACCTTAACTCCCAGATCAACTGGCGGTGGTTAAAACCACTGCCTGGGGACAACATCTACCAACTTCTTCCTCTGTACACCCCCATCTTCGTCGTCTGCAACCGCCATCCGTCTTCTTGTGGACCTCCTCCTAGCCACCATTCTCTTTTCATTGACAACAAATGAGATTAAGGTCGAGTGAAGACCGAGATATGGTTCCAGTGAGATCTAAGGCACATTAGCCTTGCTGTAGCCATTGATTGTTGCTCGAGCTTCCTCAACCAGCCCTTGAGATCAAGAGACGACTGAAGCATTTCAGCTCCACCTCAAGGTTAAGATTCATCTTTAATTCCTTCATATTCTTCGTTGAAACTCTAGGTAAGTTATGTAATCTTTGCTTTCTTCTATGTTCTCTATTTTATTATCTATCATTTACCAACATAATTCTTCTTCTGAGAATTTGCATACCATCATTAACCTTCGATCTTTCACATGCTGACCACCTTCTAATCTCCCCACTTCTCCATGTATGTTTTCATCTCGACCTAGTCTCAAGCTTCCAAAGCTTGAGAACTCATTAAGTCTCAATTCTATTGCTAACGATGAACCTTCATTTCACCCCCAAATGTTTTGTTTCTGTTTGGTATGTGCTGCTAAAACTTTCAGGAGCCAATATCTTTCATTGGTTGGAGAAATCAATGGAGCTATGATCTTAGTTTTCTCCCTCAGAGCAGCTTCATTGATAGAGCTCCTCAAAGCATATATCACATTCCTTGTTCCATTCTTAACTTCGTGATCGCCTCAGGAAGGGCATTTGACCTTCAAATTCGTTGGAGGAATACAGAGGAGCCGAGATGACATCATCGGAGCTACGCTATTTCACTGTCGTATAAGGCGCAGGGGGAAGAACACGGAGCACAAGATCCATTCGATTGTCTTTCACCGATGAGATACGGTGGTCCATAAGAGGACACATTACATACTGAAGCAATGTTTCAACCCACAGGTTTGGAGCATCCGAGCCTAGTGTTGAGGAGCTACAACACACACGTGGCCTGAGCCATTTTAGCCTCCCGAGCCTAATATCCCACGTGATCAGACACACGTGACAAGGGATATTTGTAGCGCTACACTGTAGAGTCTTTAAAATTGCAGATAATCCTCTCGTGCTTGTGATATTTATATTTCTACCGGAACAATTTTCTATAATTACATTTCAATCCAATTTGGACTATTTTGTGAATAAATAAAGTTTTTGTTGCAATAGTTCCCATGTGTTGTAGCTTGAATAACTTGTGGTCCTTTTATTCAATTTTAATGAAATCAGTATCATTTTATGGCTTATTTTATGTTCTTTAAATTGGTGCATTTTATTTACTAATTTGATCTATTCTCACATCAAAATTAAGAGATAATAATTTGCCTCTCCAGCCTTGTCATTAAATTGAAATTGAAGTATTTTGTGGTTGTTGACATATTGATATCATGATTCTCAGGAAGCCTTGATTTGTTTCACAGTTGATTTAATCAATTAATCAAGAGCATTATTGAGTGTTTGAGCATTCATTGTATATTGAATTGTGTAACATATATTGTTCAAGTAATAAAGCTGCATAAAATATTTTCAAATTCCATGCATTATTTATGTGTTGCATTTACTTGACCTAGATAACTATTTGATTGATTAAATAAATATTTAAAACCTAGACTAAATCAATTAATTGCTTATGTCATTTTGTTCGATTCTGGACTTACCCAGATATAAATTAAAACTGAGTCATCTTTATAGGGATATTCGATTCGATCCTGTTTGATTATTAATTGGCTATACTACAACAATAATAACTTAACACTGCCGATTACCAATTCATTAAATGGCATCGTTATTGGGGTCATTGTATTTTATTTGATTTATTTTAGGTTTAAATATTTATTTTTAGTGATTTTTAGGTTAAATGTTTGTCTTATTTTATTTGTTGTTTTGTTCTGTTTGTCTATGTACTGTTTAGCTATTGAGTTAGCTTCATCTCTCTTGAGATTTTTCTAAATATCACATAATTTTGTGGTAGGGATCGCCGAGCCGACAGACATAGAAGAAATGCAGAGGCGAGGTGCTTGGAGCTATGAACTATAGAGGCCACTTAGTAATCACTTTTAGGCAGAATTTCTAGCTTAATTAAGTTGTATATTTTGTGTTATAACATTTTTATATCATTATTTGTAAAAATTGTAGGTAATTTGCCCCATTTACAACGGTTTTCTTTTGAGATCTCCTATTTCTACACAAAGGCTATTTTTATTCTTTTATTTTCTGGTTATGTCGAGAGTGGTTCTCAACTTGAGTGACGAAATAGAATTAGGCACACTGCTTTAAATAGTCAAAATTCAGGTCAAATTGCCTTTGTGTAACTTAGGACACACAATGTTTGATATCTTAAGATTCAGTTATATCTTAGAGATTCATCTAGACACACCATAAGCTACGTTCTACTTAGTCAAAATTAGTTGATATTCTTTACCACTAATAGAACTCCTACTTAGGTACGGCTTTTTCTTTACTTGTATTATTTAGATTAGATTTAAATATTCAGTCAAGCATCCACACGGAGAGTGTTGGGCATCACTTTAAGTATCTCTAAATGACTGCATGCACCATTGATTGCAGCATGCATTTTATTTTCCATCTTCTCCCCCAGTCTTGACAAACATAAGGAAAAGGAAAAAGGAACTGAACATTAAGCATGATTTTCATGGGTTACCTTAATCAAGTGATAACCAACAATAAAATTGGAACTCATTATGCAAGTGGACATTAATTAACTTGGAATGAAAGCAACCTTGTATTACGAGTAGTAACACCCTCATTGGACATAGGTACTTACCCCCCGATAGAGAGGGTGAGGACGGATCCCTAAGGTTAGAGCTCAAGTCCCTATACTTCCAACCTAAGTCTCCGGGTTTGACTTTCATAGATTTCGGAAGCTTCAAGTGGTTTCCTTAGACCTTAGAAATACATTTTGGTTGTCTATGCTTATAAGTTCCTTTTGGGGTGTGATATTGAACATGGCATCCCAAGAAGATCACTCCATTTTGAGGGCTAATAAGACTTCAATTGAGTGTAGTAGGAGACTCACTGTGTGCTTGTAAAAGATTATCCTATCACCAATTAAAATTAACAAGATAAAATAGGTCGAACTCTTGTGGCCCTCACATGTTGAGTCGGCGAAAATATTCAAAGGTTTGCCTTGTGTTTGATTTGTATGATTGATTCCTCACATTCAAGTGCAACATAGTACTAGATTTATCTTGAATCTACTTTGTTCGAAGTTTATGAACTTATCATTGAACCGTCCAAACATCACGCCTTCTAAGGTCCAACCACCTTCTTCTATTGGACCTTACTGGATTAGAAATAACCCTTGTTTCAACCAGGAGTTCATGATTCCTTATTAGAGAGCAGTTGCATCCCAACCGAACCCTTTCTCTCTCTTCTCTTCTCACTGAGAAAGATCATTGCCTTGATGAAGTCGACATGATTTCAATATCTTCGTCACGATTTCACTTGAACCCTATTTTTGATGCATGTTTAGAAGATTCAGCTAAGATGCCTCCAAAGAGACAAAATGGAGAGGAAGAAGAGTGTGAAGACCCATTGCAAATGGTCTTAACTAGGTTAGTAGCCTCAGAGTGGAATGCAGATTTGATGAGAGCCTAGATAGTCCAGCTTAACCTAGGGATGGCTACATCTATGGATGCGACGTATAATCCTGGACAGTATTAGATGACAAATTCCTTGAGTCCAGTTGAACCTGAATTCGAATAGAATTATAGCCGTAATTTTTAAAGCCATTGCCGAACTTCAACGGTAATGCACATAAGGAACCATATGCATTCTTTAGAGACTTTAAGTTAGTTTGTATCTAACCTTAGACATCCTAGGGTTAGCCAGGACTATATTAGACTTAATGCTCTACCTTTTACCTTGAAAGATACGGTAGGTTATTGGATGAAGAACTTGGAGGTAGTTGTAACTACCTATACTCAGTTTAAGGACCTTTTCTTGAAGAAGTTATACCCTTTGAGTATAACTATGCGTTCTCGCATCACAAATTTCTCTCAATTACCAAATGAACTTTTCCGTGATATAGGGGAGCGATTCAAGGATTTATTGCAGAAGTGTCCTTATCATGGATTAGAGCCTACCATCTTTGTTTAGTCAGTATTCAACGGTCTCAACCCTAAGGTGCATGCTTGTGGAGGCAGCTACGCTTCACATGGTACAAGCACCGTTTGGAAGGTGTTTGAGAGGATGGCTTAGACGTGCAGAGCATAGACCACCAGTAGAGATTATACAGAGACCCCTATCACCTTTATATCTAGAGGGGGAAAGAAGGCAGTTGATCTCTCTGAGTATCAGATTCCCAGCATGGGAATCATAGCAGATAAGTTGACAATCATAGAGAGGATCGACAAGAGGATGGATGAGTTGGCATAAACTTATCCAAATTGCCGAAACAGATGGCAGAGCTGATAGAGAGGGAATCTAGGATGAAGAAACCTACCGTGACTCAATCTTTTGCTCCTATTTATCGAGTACATCATGTACATGGACAATCGCTGTCAGGGCCACCACATCCATGTGTATAGGACCAGACTCTTACTCACTCATATCAGTAGCTGACACCATCAGTGGAGACAGTTACAGAGGAGCCTTCCTATGTGTGGGAGGTGAATGGTGTGTAGTACATACATGACCCTGTCAGGCAGGGAAGTTCGGGGGACCATCCATTTTGCCGACGTCCCCCTACTTTTTACAACACATTCACACTTATACCTCTTCCAGCACAACAGAGATCTGAATCCTATCATTCTCAACTGCCGAGGAAGTAGTAGCCGTATGTCTGTCAACATATGTACCAGTCGGGCCAGCAAGGCCCACATGTTCAACATCCCCCAAAACAACAGCAGTACCATGGCCATCGGGGCCAGTCTTCACATTTTCTCTATTTATCACAACAACTGCAATAGTACCATGGACATCATGGCCAGTCTTTAGATTTTCCCTCTTCCTCGCAATAGAAGCAGTTACCTTCATCAGGGATTGATGATTTTCAGCGATAGATTCTTGAGGAGTTGTATTCCTACAGGAACGAAATACATGATTTGTGGGTTGACCTCAACTGCTTATCTCGTCTACATGATGAGAAAACTGAACCATCTACATCCATTCCCGCCCATGTTGAGGCTAATCCCAACAGCCTGAACCATCCTCAACAATAGCATAAGTATGGTCAGGTATATTACTCAGACTCCTCTAGATCCGAGCATGAGATTCTTCTATTTGATTGTGTTAATCATATGTCACTCAGAGCGGAAGGACTGTGGTGGTACATAACTGGGAAAGGGACATGTATGGGGTTATTTCTGAGGCTCTACCTCAGGATAATTCAGAAGACAAGGAAGACAGACATTAGCAGTAACTCCTTCAGCCAAAGAGGAGGACTAGTGGTTGAGAGAGAAGGAAGGAGGAATACGAGAACCTACCAGAAGCATGGAGCAAATTCAGAGTCTACGGAGAACCTTTCACCTTCAGTTGAGGAGGATGTACTTACAACATTCCTCGGCCTTTAGTAGACATTCTATTTTAAATTCCAAGTTAAACGTAAATGATTCATGTATGAAGAACCTTGATTCAAGAAATAAAAAGAAGAAGTTTTGATTTATGATTCGAGTTCTTCATATTTTTCTTATGTTTGTTCAATCCCTTTCCCTTGTGCTCTAACGATAGAAAAGCACATTATTAAGAAGATTAAAAAATATGATCCAGATATGGCACTATTTTGTAGAGATAACATCATGGCTAAGGTACCATTTAATGAGTATGCGACAAACCATCCTGCATTTCAGAAGTACCTTAAGGCATGATGCACACCCACTAGGGTTAGTAGGAAGAAGCCGAACAGTTATGTGAAGACACATGTTTTATCAATTGCCACAACTTATTACCTAAAGAACCAATGATTGCCTAGGAAGAAGAGATACTTGGATGCACATTGTGTGGTAAGTCATATCGATGACATAGCATTTGCATTCACTCTCCTAGATAACTTTTCATTGATTAACCTATTACCTTTTGATCTATATGAGAAGCTGGAGTTGGGACCACTTCGCAAATCTAGAGTACTACTCCAGTTCACAAACAAGTCCATGAAGAAGGCAAAGGGTGAGGTCAATGACGTTGTCATATCGATCGAGGGACAAGACTATCAGGTGGATTTTACTATCATTGAGATGGATATCCCCAATCATTGGAGGGATTTACAGATCATCCTTGGGTGACCTTTACTTAAGACTGTTGGATATTCTTTTGATTATCAAACTGGGATAATGAAGTTTTGTTCTCCATACGAAGCAGTGGAACTCAAGATGAAGCATATGAAATAGTAGCCACCTGACTCCGAGTCCAGCACGGATTTCTCTTCTTCATTAGAGGTAGATTGTAGAGTGGTTAGCACAGTTGTAATATGGAAAGAAAATCAGACAGTTTTTAGCGAGACCTTTTAATTTGGATAAGACAATGTTCATGATGCAGTTTGTGAGACGTTGCGGGTATTTTTGAGTGATGCATTTTTTGTTGGACTTGCGATCCCACAGAGAGCCATTATGCAATAAATGTTATTGTAAATATCATTCCTTGATTTGAAATGAAGAATAACAAATTTGCATTTTATGTACCATGGCCATCTTGGTGATCATACACCTGTTGATTCAATTATTGAATCATCGGGGCTGGTGCTTGGATGAATATCTAAAGAGAGATTGAGGATTCATCAAGCACCGCCAAATGATTATTAAGAGATGATCTCTAGCCTGAGTAGGAGATGACAATCCTTTCTTTAATGGGCTGATATCTAATCAACCTCTTGATGCAGGTCCTCTGCATAGGAATAATGATTCAGAGGTGTTAGATACGTTAGGTCAAAGGGTTGACTTAATGAGATCGAGATAACCAAAGACCTATGTCATATGCTGTCACGATATAGGCATACATCCTCTGACTAGAGACAAATGTGTTACTATATGTCTGAGTATGTTCATTTGGTAGATCGATAGGTTGATGGCCTAATCAAGGTCTATACACCGACAAGCTGGTGTGCATACAAGGGCACATGAGTAATACGATCTCTCAAAGGGATCATACTTGTTCATTACTTAGAAGACATGAGCTTACTCATGAGATATTGGGAAGAATCAAATCCATGCACGGTTGTCTCACTTTGGAAGCTTGACTGAATAAGTAGGTATGATATATACTTTTGGAAAGTATATGATCAATAACTATGTATGATATTGATAATTGAAATTTTATGGAGGTCATGTTATCCACAAGGTGAATCAACAGTCATTGAGATGACCTCGCACGAAACCCTAATTAATCAACAATTAACCCATAATAAGAATTAAGCAATAAAGAGAAAAATATACGTGGAGTTAAAATTTATTTTATTTGCTCTATAAAAGATGTGTATAGTGCTAGTAGTGTAGAGTGTCGAACATAGGGAGTAAGACTTGATAGATTGGGCAATGAAATGCGCAAAATTGACTATATTTCTTGTCTATGTTGTTTTTAGTGTGAGTTTTTGTATTTTGTACCTTTATTTTATTTTTTTTGTTTTTATATTTTTGTATTTCATTTTTGGTTTTATAATTTTGTATTTTCTTTTTATATTTTCTGATTTTTATATTTGTTTTAAATATATACATAAGGCTATATATAGATTTATATATACAATAAGTATAATATAGATAATATGTATTTGTAAAAATGATCAAAATATAGAAAATAGAGTACTTTTGGGGTTTTTTGTATTTTTCTAATGTTTTTCGATTTTATCTATTTTTGCTATTTTTTGGTATTTTTAAAGTAAAAAATATCCCAAAATAGGGATAAATTAAATATCCGGAATTGAAATGAGGGAGAAAACTAGAAAAATAAGTCCAAAATTCCTCAAATAAGTTTTATTATGTTCTAAAAATATACATAAAATTTAGACATAAAAATATTATTTTTGGTGTTTTTAGGATTTTTTAGATTTTTATAAAGGTTTTTGGGGTTTACAATTTTAGGTATTTTATTTTATATTTTTACGTTTTTAAATTTGTAGTCGTTTGCTCGTGGATCTCCGTCTACTTCGACGTGCCTTGCTCGTGAAGAAGACTTCGTATCTCGTTTGTCAAGATCAGGAGATCTATGGCTTGGATCATCAACATGGATTGCAAGAAGCACGCATCTCATCCACGTGCTCGCGAGTGTCTCCTCCGTCGGATCGGACTTGAGACATGAGGTCTCTTTGTTTAGAGACTCGATCGTAACCACGCTTCAAGAGGTAATCCTATTAGTTGTTTGTGGTTTAGATGAAACGATCAGAGAAGTGTTCTTGGATCATGTGGTTTCGTCACATAAAATATTTAATTTCTACTGCCCGGAGCGACTAGTGCGACTAGTCGCTCCCGATCGCATTCGATACGATCATCACGCTTCCGTGATGTACTTGAGGATTTTCCCCATATCCTTCAGTTCTACTTAGTTAAATAAATTGATTTCTTCATTAGTAATAGAACGACTGCTTAGGTGTGGTTTTTCGAGTTGCATCATATAGCTAGATTTATAAAGTATGTTCTACATCCACATGAAGAGTGATGGGAAGCGTTGTAAGTATTTCTAACAACTGCATGCATCATTGATTTTCGATTGCATTCCGTTTTTCACTTTCTCCCTCAATATTTATCAATTTAAGGAGAAATGAAAAAGGGATTGTATGATAGGCGATGTTTGTAGTCACCTAAAATCAAGCGAGAACTCTTAAATTTGGGATTGAATTGATGCAAGTTAAACTAAATAAATTTGAATAAAAGCAACCTTATTTTACGGGTGCATAAAGCCCTCATTTGTCTGCAGGTACAAATCAAGTGAAAGAGGGACAACATTAGGATAGAGCCATGCCATGAATTTTCATATGAACTACTGGTTCCATAAAAATGATTAGCCACTTCTCAGTGAGGATCTACAGGTAGCCGGTAAACTGTTCGGATTTCATTATCAGAGTAGAACGTTTAGAGGAAAACGCAAAAGGTCTGGTCCTTAAGTAAACGGTAGCCGTATTTGTACGGTTCGACTTACTTCCATACTGGTTGTGAGTGGATGCAACTAGTCATAGGAATCGGGACAGTTTGTAAGAAAATTTAGGTTCCTAACACTCATAACTCTGACAAGATTTATATTTGATTACCAATTAAAATTTGACCAGATAATTAGGCCATCATCTCGACCTTCGGTGTTGTGTTGGCGTATTCACAAGGGTTTGTATTGATTGATTTGTGTGAGTAACTCCGCATATTTTAGTGCCTAGTAGAACTAGATCCTTTTGTATTTCAAACGTGCTCAGAATTTCTTTTAAATTTCGAAGATGGATAATTGGTCAGATATTTGCTCTGATTTTACGAGCTTGTCATTGAACTGCTCAAATACACATCTTCACCGATCCAACCCCTTCCTTCTCCTTCCTTAGCTGGACCATCTCGATTTGAAAATAATCCTCTTTTCGAACTGACATATCATGATTCTCTCCTTGGGGTTGGTTATATCCCAACCAATTCCTATATACCTTCTTTACTCACTGAGGAAGATCATTGCCTTGGTGAGTTCAACTTAATTTTGTTTTCTTCTTCTACATTTCACTCCAACCATTTGTTTGATGAAGGTGAGGAAAATACATTAAAGATGCCTCCTAAGAAACATAATGGAAATGGAGAGGAGGAAGAGCAAGAAGATCCAATGCATGTTGTATTGGCCAGATTGGCATAGTCAGAACAGAATCAAGCAATAATGAGAGCTCAATTAGGCCAATTACAGTTGGGTAGAGATGCACCGATGGATGTGGCATATAATCCTGAGCAATTTCAAATTACTAATTGGTTAAGCCCAGATGAACCAGAAGTGGAATATTGACTAAAGCCAT
This sequence comes from Ottelia alismoides, assembly GCA_037367405.1. Lineage (NCBI taxonomy): Eukaryota > Viridiplantae > Streptophyta > Magnoliopsida > Alismatales > Hydrocharitaceae > Ottelia > Ottelia alismoides. The sequence continues at coordinate 749,440 of JAZKJV010001994.1, read as the reverse complement.
AGTCGTTAAGATTACTGCCACATTTTCATGGCAATGCACATGAAGAGCCATATGCATTTCTTAGGGACTCTGAGCTAGTCTGTTCTAATCTTAGACATCCTAGGGTTAGTCAAGACTACATCAAACTCAAAGCCCTTCCTTTTGCCCAAAGGATAAGGCGGATTATTGGATAAAGAATCTAGGGGTAGTTTTTACTACCTTTTTATAATTCAAAGACCTCTTTCTGAAGAAGTTCTACCCTTTGGGTAGAACTAACTTGATGTGGTCATGCATTACGAGTTTCTCCAACTACCTAATGAAGCTTTCTGTGACTTATGGGAGAGATTCAAGGATCTATTATAGAAATGTCCTTGTCATGATTTAGAACCTACCATCTTGGTTCAGTCATTATAACGGTTTACGTTCTGAGGTGTAGGTTCTGATTAGTGTTGCTTATAGAGGAAGTTATAAATCACGAGGAGTAGACACTATCTGGAAAGTGTTCGAATGAATAGCCGAGACAAGTGGAGCACAAACCTCTAGTCGACCTCAATTAAAGACCTCCAATCCATTCCAATCCGGGGGGGATGAAGGCTACAATAGATCCTTTTGACATGAGCCTTATAGTAGATAAACTCATAGTTATCAAGAGGATAGACAGGCGTATGAATGAGTTGGACAATAACTTATACAAATTGCCTAAACAGATGGCAGAGATTTCTAAAAAAGTATCCGAGATGAGGGTAACTATCGTGACTGCATCTGCTGCTCCAGTTTATCGTGTCCATCATATTCAGGAATAATAGATGTCAGAGTCACAACAACCATGGGTAGAGGACCAGCCTTTAGCCCATCCTTGTCAACAACATCCACCATCTGCAGAAATAATCGTCGATGAGCCTTCACAAGTATGGGAAGTAAATGGTGTGTGGTACGCACATGACCTTACTATAGAGGGGAGTTCTGGGGATCACTTCTCATATCCGTGATCTCAAAATTTATATAACACATCATTTACTCCTACACCTCTTCCAACATCATAGAGCTTTGAAGTTGTTCCTTATCAGGCACCAAGGTAGCAACAGTAGTATGGGCATCAACAGGCGTACCAATCGAGCCAGCAGAGCTCGAATAATCAACATCATACCCAATCATAGCAGTAATCTTATGGTTATCAAGGCCAGTCTTCTCATCCTTCCTTTTCTTCACTACCACAGCAACAATCATCTTCCGGTTCCATAGATTTTCAGTGTCAAATTCTAGAGGAGTTGCGTTCTTATCGGAACGAAGTATAGGATTTGAGGGTTTACCTCAACCACTTATCTCATTTACATGATGAGCGCAATGCTCCTATTACATCCATTCCTGCTCAGGTTCAAGCGAATCCCAATAGCCTGAACAAACCTCATTGGCAACATTTAATAGATCAGGTATATTACTCATATTTTAAACAGTGTGAGCACGAGATCTCTCTGTTTGATTGTGTTAATCATATGTCTCTCAGGAGCGGACGGACCGTGGTCATACCTAATCGGGCTAAGGACATGGATAGGACCATCTTTAAAGCTCAACCTGAGGAGACTTCATAGGATAATGACATTAGGCATTTTCAGAAGGGAGAAAATTCGAGATCAAGAAAGAATTCGATAATAAAGAAACACACATCAGATTCAGAGTCTACGGAGGACCTTGCACCTTCGGATGAGGAGAAGGCACATTCAGCAACCATTCACCATCCTTTAGTAGATAATCTAGTTGTTATTCTAATTGTAAAAGATTCAAGTGTGAACAACTCAGTTTCTCTTAATAAAAAGCATGTTTCCTTTTATGATTTTGACTCATCAAATAATTCTTTTCCAATCCCTTTCTCCCGTGCTCTTATGACATGAAAGCACATCATTAATAAGATTCAGAAAGGTGATCCTGAAATGGCACAATTCTATAGAGATAATATCATGGTCAAAGTGCCATTTGATGAATATGTAGCTAGTCATCCTACATTTCAAAAATATTTAAAGATGAGATGCACATCTAGCAGAGTTAGCAGGAAGAAATCGAACAACTATGTCAAGATCCATGTTTTAACGGTTGCTGCAACATTTTTTCTCAAGAATCAAAAATTGCCACAGAAGAAGAGAGATTTGGGTGCTCATTATGTTGTGAATCACATTGATAACATAGTATTTGCATGCACTCTCCTAGATAATGGTTCTTCGATCAATTTAATACCCTTTACCCTATATGAAAAATTGAAGTTGGGTCCTTTGTAGAGCACTACTTCAATTTGTGGATAAATCAATGAAAAAGGCTAAGGGTATGGTCAAGATGTCATTATCTCGATTGAGGGTCAGGCTTACAAAATAGACTTTATGGTTCTTGATATAGATGTTCCTCATCATTGGAGACTCACATATTATCATTGGAGTGCTGGAGCCTCATTTGTTTACCAAACAAGGATGATGAAGTTTCGCTCTCCAGATGGGGAGGTGGAGTTACATATGAAGCAAACAAAATGGGAGCAACTTGATTCAGCGTCTAGTACTGATTTCTCTTCTTCATTCTCAGAGGCATACTGCAATGTCATCGAGATAGTTGGATGGGCTTAGAATCCAACAGTCCAGAATGAAATCCTCTCATATAGAGAGGACAATATACACAATTCAGTTGAAGAGATTTTTCCAAAGTTCTTGAGTTATGCATCCCCATATTCCTTTGATGACATAGAAACTCATTTGGACTTGCCAATTCCTCTTCATTCAGAACAATCAAAGAAATTAGATGATGAGTTGGATGCGGCTTTAGACGAATTAGCATTTATCTTTGGCGATCTGACTCCCTATTCTTTAGTTTAGTTGGTGGATAGAATACAACACAAATCCTGATTCAGTGGTAGTTCAGCCTGATGTACCTAATGATTTATCTTTTCTAGAGTTGAAACTACTGCCTATTACCCTCAAGTACTCCTTCCTTACGGGACAAAAGAATAAGTTTCCTATCATCATTAGTTCCAGGTTAACTGTAGAACAGGAATCTAGGTTGTTAGAAGTGTTAGAGAAAAACTGTAAGGCCATAGGATGGGCTGTGTCGGATCTCGTGGGTATTAATTCCGCACTTTGCTCACACCACATTTTTGTTGAGGATAATGCCAAACCTTCCCGTGAATTTCAAAGAAGACTTAATCCAAATATTTGGGAAGTAGTCTAGAAAGAAATAGAGAAATGGTGTGGAGTGGGATTCATTTACCCAGTCTCTGACTCCAAATGGGTGGCACCTTTACATATTGTCCCGAAGAAATCTGGAATTCAGATGGTCACCAATGAGGAGGGAGTTGAGATTAAGACAAGAGTACCTTAGTCAAGGCGCGTCTGTGTCAATTACAAATGCTTGAATGCCACGACCAAGAAAGACCACTTTCCCCTACCGTTCATTGATCAAATTTTGGAGAGATTAGCGGGGAAAGAGTTCTTTTATTTTATTGATGGGTACTCTGCCTACAATCAAGTAGCCATCGCTCTTGAGGACCAGGAAAAAACCACTTTTACTTGTCCTTTCAGCACATATGCATTCAAATGCATGCCTTTCAGCCTGTGTAACACCTCAGGTACACTTCATAGATGCATGATTGTTGTTTTTGCCGAAATGGTTGGTGATTCCCTAGAAGTCTTCGTGGATGATTTCTCGATCCATGGTAACTCATTTGATTTTTGTGTAACACACATGGACCGAGTACTTCAAAAATATAGTGAGCTGAATCTAATACTCTCCTGGAAAAATAGTCATTTCATGGTTAAGGAGGGTATTGTGTTGGGGGCACGTCATCTGCAAGAACGGAATAGAGGTTGACACTACCAAGGTAGATGTGATCAAGAAACTTGATCCACTGTTCAACATTAAGTCAGTAAGGTCATTTTTAGGGCATGTCGGATTTTATAGATGATTTATTCATGATTTTTCAAAAATTGCCCGACCCCTAACAGAGTTCTTAGGAAAAGAACCAAGTTTTTTTTGTATATCACAAATGTCTTGAGGCCTTTGTGCTCCTTAAAAAGAAGATCCGCGACTCGTCGATTCTGCAGGCTCCTGATTGGTCTCTTCCCTTTTAGATCATGACTGATGCTTTGGATTTCGCTATAGGAGCCTATTGGGGCAACGACGAGATCATATTCTGTTTGTTATTCACTACCAAGCAAGGTATTGGATACAACTGATGAAACTCGATTTCATTATCTTAATTTTCCTATTCTAAACCCCTTTCTTAAACAAGTATCAATAAAAACCAGATAAAATCTTGTATATATCTAAGTCATGGAATAAATTAAAAAAACAAAAAATAGCAAAATTAAAATTCGTAGTGTTTTTAATCCATTAGAGACGCTCGTAACATTATTTCTCCCTTGATTTGACCTCGTCTTTGTTTTTAGTCAACATGAAACTTATAGATCTCATTGAGATATACAAATTTTATGTTTTGAGTTTTTCCAAATTCGACCATTTTCACCCACTTTTTGAGGTTTTTCATCTAAATAATCTGATTGGGCCACGTGGCACCTTCTGGGCGCGCCACGCAACCCATCTATCGGCTCGCCACGCATCTACTCCTTTCAGCATTGGATGGCTTTCACACCCTAAATTGTGCCATCTGATTCCGCACCCTTTCGCAACCATTCAATCTAGCTCCTGAATCAATCTAGCTCCTGAATCTAGCACCCATCACGTTGCATTCTCAAAGCGCCATGTGTCATCCCCGTAGCCACCCGATCCCCTTTAAGATGCTTCCATCACGGTCGCTCATCTCTGCTACCATCCTCACCATCCGATCCACCTTCAAACTCCATCACAACCCTTCTCTACCGTCCTCTTACCCTTACACAACGTGGCGCTTTCTTAGCGCTTGATCTCGCCTCCCCGTTCTAATCATAGCCGCTCATAAACGCCCCTTTTCAACCATTGGATCACACAATCCAACGGATGAGACCCCTTCGTCTACCTCCGAACCCCCTTCTCTCCCACGATTGTCACCTCGCGCAACCACCTGCCCCTTTCCATTTCCATCACCTCTTCCACCATCTTCTCTATCACCACCAACCTCACGACTTAGCCCATTCTTCCATCGTCCTCGCAGCCACCTAATCGCTCCATATTTCCATCTCCTTCATCCCACGTTCCCCGTTCAAACCCACGACTTCCACCATCACAACACCCAAGATCCACCTTCAAATACTCCCCTTCCTCCGTACTTCACCGATGTCCACTTGTACGTGGGGCTCTGCCCAGCCCATCTCCGCCTCCCCGTGACAACGGGAGGTCGGATTGAAGGAGCGATGAAAGCAGAGCCTCTAGTGAGACCCTAAACCATGGTAGGCTTAGCCCCGCAGAGCTCCGCCTCTGCCAAGCTGCCTCCAGTCACCGTGGAGGTCCAACAATGACCAGGGACCCTCCCAGGAGCTCACGCACAGGCAATTCATCCTCCATCGCCCAGGTAAGTTCCCGCGATCTCCATCTACATTTTCTTTTGATTTCTTCCTTTTATTACACTCACACACTGCATCACCTCCCACTAACCATCCCCTGATCTCCGCTATACATCAACCACCTTCGCGTTATCCTTCGATCACCCATTCCCTCTTTCATAATCCCTAACCACTCTGCCGCCCATATCCTCTGAGCTCGTCAGAGAAGGTGTCTCAGGCACCCGTGTTCTTCACCCTCAAGGCCTGCCATTTCACTCACTATCATCTGCACTTCTTACTTGCACGCTTCGGCTACTAGGACTAATCTCTGTAGGTGAATGCCCTTCAATGGATGGGAGCTCCATCGGAGCTGACTTCGCAAACCTCGTCTCTGGCATATGAGCTCCGATGGCCTTCTTCAGTAGCTCTGGCATCCTCTTTGAGCATCAACGATGGTTGCTGCATCGTCACCTCCACAGGTGAACCTATTAGGCTGAAGACGGAGGTGGAGCTAGACGAGCTTCGTCGGAGCACCGCCAACTCCGCCGTAGGAGGCTGCGGAGTCAATGAACTCGACGCACAGGTGCCGTCAGATGATGGAGATCAAACGTCTATCATCGAGCCATGTCATCCTCCTCCAGGAGCTACAGATGTCGTTCGATCATCTTGATCGAACAACTCACAGGTGTCCATGATAGCCACTCCGAGCCTCTTCCCTGACCCTTCAGGCTCGGAGCACCTGATCGTCTCTCGAGCCAACCGAACCTGCACCCGAGCTTGAGCCGCTAGCCGAAGAAACAGCTGAGCCTCCAGCGCCACCCGAGCATGGCCTCACGTGTCCCAGGCACGTGATGTCTGGGGAAAATTGCACAGAGGCCCTCCGATTTCTCCAAATAGCAAATAGGACTAGACATCACGTGCAGACCATATGCGCCTGGGGTATTTTGCACTCATACCCCTACAGGTTTTAATAATTACAAATATGTCACCTTGTTTGTGGGTAATTTACAGAGAAGGCCTTACATTTAATTTATTTGCACTTTAGTCCTTCCCAGGGACCTTTTTGCTAGTTATCTTTTATGTTTTATTGCATTTATGCCCTTGATTTCATTTGTGAATATCTTGAGCATCCAAGCTCCGTTTCAGTCGATTTCAGTTGCATTGCGAAGCTAGTTTCATTGTCCTCTTAATGGCATAGTTAGACTTCTAATTATACACTATGATTTGTGATGATTTAAGTCATTAATATAGTTTTTTGTCGAATGACTATTTATGCCTTATATCATTACATTGACGAAATTGGTTTCATGATTCGATTATGAACTTGACGACATCCTATTGCTCAATTATTCTAACTGCTAGGGCATATCATCAATGCATTTATTTGCATCTCTTTGCATAATAAAAATCCAATAAAAATGCATATATATTCATGTTTACTTATCGTATTTGTCATGTCCTCATTGACTTTCTATTCATTAATCCAACACTTAATCTAAATATTTAGAGTCTAAATATTACGAGAGAGGCTCGTGTCCCTGAGTTCGATCTTGGGCTTCCCCAAGTAAAATATAAATTTAACCGCTTTATTTTTATTGAAAATTTTAAATCGAAGCGGTCTTTTGATGAATCCAATTCAGAAAACTACATTGAGAATGGTTGATTTAACATTATTAAGAGGTCGAATTTGAAGTCTGTCAAGTGTCGTTGTTGTTGGGGACATAGCTCATCTTTTGTCTTGTTTGGATTTATTTTATTTAATTAAGTATTTTCTATACATAGGTCAATTTGTTCATGTTGTCCCATATCATTAAAATTTCTTTTTGATTGATATCTAACATTTGATTTTATGGCAGACCCCTTGATGTTCAAGGAGGCAAAGAGCTGGTGCTTCCCCGTTGCGAGGAGCCGCAGAACAAATCTTGGAGAAACATGAGAAAAAAAGAGAAAAATAATTGTCATGCATTTTTATTTCTTGTAATTGTAATAATCGTCTTTATAACGATCTTCATTCGAAGACTCGTGCTTGTAAAAGAATGAATTATATGTGGTTGTGTGGGGATCACCCCACTTGATTGCCGACCTAGGATCAGGCACACGGCTCTTGGAGCTTGTTTCACTTTTTATTCATTCGTATTTGATCGTAGGAAGGACACACTTTAATTCAAGACACACATAACATCGCTTCACTTAGCCAAATTAAAAGATGTTCTTCCTCACAAATAGAAGCATGCTAGGTGTGGTTTTTCATCGACTTGCATACATATGATTTTGGTTTTCAATTCAGTCTGAGTTTTTATGCTTCTTGCAAAGGCACTACATATTTTCTCGCTTAGCTTAAATCATGGTTTTTATCGAACGCATGCTTTTCTCGACTTCCCCTCCTAGCTTGATCACCTAGGTTAATGGAAAATGGGAATGAGCGGTAGACGATGATTTCTTGGTTAGTGAAATTTTTACACAGTGGCAGGAGCCACGTGTCCAAAAAACAAAAGCTACAACATACAAGGACCTAAGTGCAAAGAATGTTAATTCTAGGGCCAAACATATAACACGTGTTGAAACGTTAGGGCCAATGTTGCAAAAAGTCCAAAACACACAAGCTCAGCACGTGACTTGCACTCACAGGGTTATTTATGTCATTCCAATTTATAAAATACCAAACAATAACACCCCACAACTACAGGATAAAATATGCAAAAGTTCCACGATCTCACGTGTTGAGGCACGTGTTCCATACACACAGGGACTAAATATCAATATCCGAAAACACTAGGGACCTATATGCAAATTACCCAAACTCACAAGACTAAAGTGAAATATAGAAAGAACAGGGGCTTACAGGAAATTTACCCCTTTATTAATATCCACGGCTGAGGTGGCGCCACGTGGAATATCGGATGGTGTAGAACTGACGACGCCCATTCGCTGATCGAACGACTGGCAACTCCCAGCGGTGGACGGCTACGATCCGAATTTGGGGATGGGGTTGATCGAATGACAGAGGAAGACCCTCGAAGAACAGGTCACCGGCGAACTTCGTCGGCCTGATACGCGTGGTGGAGGGCTCCTCCGATGCTGCTCTGAGAGGAGAAATAATGCCCACAGAAGTCCGCAACTGATGGCGTGCTCGGAAGGGACCGGGGGGTCATGGAGGTCCCCGGCGAGGCTGGAGACCTGGAGAACCTGTGCTCGAGTAGTCGGACCTCCAGACGAGGTCCTTATGCGATGATTCCTGCACAGAGAGAAATCTGGATTGAGGTCAAAGTGCCTCGACCCGGTTACGAGCGGAGTGGGTGGTCGGGTGAGTCGGGGCGTGGGTCTCCGACGAGCGGCGACGGAGGAGATCCGGGTTTCCTATTTCGTGATGAACTAGGATGATCGGAGGGGCGTAGAAGGTGGAGCGAAGTCTCATGAAGATGAAGCTGGGGTCGAATGGGAGATTAGAGCTACTGGGATTGGTCGACGAAGACCGGCGGCGCAAATCTGAAAATCCTAAAATTAAACGAAGCTGAACGGAATCTGACCTAGTGGGTGGCAGAGATCGTCTAGGCTAGAGGTTGGGCACCTCCGGTGTCTTCGCCTCAATGGTTCGACGGGACCAGAGGCTCTGGCTTGCCTGGTCGCGGAGCACGACGGTGTGGACGCCGGATCAGTGGTTCCCGGCGCTCGCGTCCTCCCTACAACTCTCCCTCACGCTGCTGTCACTCAGGCGAAGATGAGGAGCTCCTCAGTGGCGAGGGGGATGGCCAAAGATGCCTGAAATGGTGCGGTGGAGCTGAGATATATAGTGGTAGGGATCTGGCAAATGAGTCAGGCATGGAATTCGGGTGCACGGATCCCTAGGAAGATCAACGGGTGTGGATCGTGGATGAATCAAGGTTAATCGGGGCCCGGGGTTTAGGTGAGAGATGATCGGATCACTTCTGGAAAATTACGCGAAATCGGGTCGCATGGCAGGTTCAGATTCTAAGTGGTCCAGGGGGGAGTTGACTGTGGGTCAACAATCCCCCGTGGACCAATTAGAATCCAGGAATTATTAAATAATTGTAAATTCATTTAAAAATAATAAATGATTTCATTTTGAAAAATTCTCAACATGAAAAATGTTTATTATTTTTCAAATTATCTTTTTGTGATTTTTATTTAATTTTTTGGAAAATAAATTATGTATTTACATTATATTATTATTATGTACATGTATAAATACCTATGTATTTTTGAATTTTTTTATTATTTTATTTATGTAAAAATATTTCAATTTTATATTTTATTTATTTACATCATAAAATATGGAATATAAAAAGATTTTTAGTTGAATTTTATTAGGTATTTACAAGGGTGAAATAAATACATCTTTTATTGTTTGTACACGGTATATATACACTGATGAGAGAGAATTTATTTATTTTTATTTGTCTTTAGAGTGATGAATGGGGATTCATAACTCCTGTCTTTAGAATTGCTATCTTTAGAATTTTTCCTCTTGAGCCAGTAGACTATCCCTCTTTTGAAGTTTTATTGCAACCCACAACTCCTGTCTTTAGAATTCATAACCACCAGACCAAGTTGAGACGCACTTCCTTCACTATAAGAAGAGAGGTTCCGCCTAGAAGTATTACCCTCATATGCTACCCCATGCCAAAGGAAACTGCCTCCTCACCACCTCATCCATAGAGAGCTATGTGTAAAGTGCTAGTGCAAGTAAAGCCATTGTCTCTGAGAGTCATGCATGTGTTGTTAATTGCTCTACTTAGGCTCATCAAGATGATATATGCTCATAGCCTAGTGGACTCAAAGAATTAAGTCCTAATGGACCTGAAAAGTCTCAATCCTAAGCCACATAAGGTTCCTCTTATAATTAGGTGGATTAAGGTCTTAACCAAGCTCCATTTGTCAATTTAATTCCAGGCCAGTTTAAATGTCAACTATGATTTGGAAAAATTGTACAAGTATTTACAAAGATGAAATTTTACAAATTTTTACACATAAGCAAAATTTTTGAAAAAAATGTTTGGAAACATGGATGTATGCATGAATGCGAAGTTTTGCAAAATATTTACAAAAATCTACACAATATTTTTGCCAACTTTTTGTTTTCCAAACATTTTACAAAACTTTTGTACTATATACATAATTTTGGTAGGAAAATATTTACAAACTATTTACACAAATCATTTTTACAATCATTTTTACAAAAATACCTTTTTATAAATAAATAGGTATATGCAAGAAGAATTTTATGTACACGGGAATTTTTAAATTTTTATGGATTTTTATCCATTTTATTTATTAACACACTCACACAAAGCACGAGTTATGGCTAAAGTATATATGACATATATACGACACCCCCCATACTTAGCTCGAACGATGTCCTCAGAGTGATCAAGAGCGATGAAGAAGACATAACTCGTGCTTAGTATAGGGAAGTGAAAAGAAATGGTATATACGAAGATGAATCAAAGAATAGAATGAAGAGGACTCAATGTTTTCCCCTGATACTTAGGATTAAGTAATCCTAAGTATAGTAGACTGTACATGAAGGGAAATCCGAGTGGAAGGATGCATAGGGTCTACCCCCTATACTTAGGATAAAATACCCCTAAGTATAGGCAGCAAAACAGAGGTAGAAAGAATCAATAGAAAACCCGAGAGTCCTACACCCCCTATACTTAGGGTAAAGTACACCCTAAGTATAGCATAATCATAAGATGAGAAAGGGGTGTGGGACTAAAGAATTGAGTGATATGGACAACTGGATCTATACAAGTCAGAAGAACAGTGATAATCAGGCGTGAGATGCAATAGATGTGAGTCAAGAGACCACATCTCACGCAAAGTGAATCAGGGCAACGTCAATGACCCGCGGCTCATGATCTGGATATGGCTTGAGCCGCTGGCCGTTAACACGAAAGGTAACATTAGAAGACAACTCAGATATATCAATACTCTCATTGTCATGTACCTTTCTAACCAAATAGGGTCCCTTCCATTTGCTCTGTAGCTTCCCTGGAAACAAATGAAGCCTAGCGTCAAACAACCATACTCTCTATTCTGGTTCAAACTGCTTGTGGCTGATATGAGAATCACGCCACTCCTTCACTCTCTCCTTATACTGTAGGCTATTTGAAAAGGTTGTATCACGAAGCTCCTCCAGGGCTGCTAACTCTACCCTCCTCTGATCTCCTACACTCTTTGGATCCAAAAGTATATCAGTAACATCCCAAAGTGACCTATGTCTCAGCTCAACAGGCAAATAGCAGGGCTTGCCATAAACGAGGCGAAAGGGAGATGTACCCAAAGGAGTCTTGAAAGACGTTCTATATGCCCCACAAGATCGAGTCCAAAAGCTGTAACCAATCCTTTCAGTCAAGGCGGACGACTTTCTGCAATATAGTCTTGATCTCCTCGTTCGACACTTCAGGAAGACCATTCATCTGAGGGTGATATGGAGTGGCTACTCGATGGTCTATGCTGAACTCGCTAGCAAGGGACTTTACCTTGTCGTTGATGAAATGAGACCCCCCGTCAGATATCAACACTCGAGGTACCCCGAACCGTGAAATGATATTCTTCCTCAAAAATCTGCAAACTGTCCTAGCATCTGCGGTTCAGGCGGGGATGGCCTCAACCCAACGACTCACATAATCCACGACCAACAGAATGTACTCAAATCCTTGACTCCTAGGGAATGGACCCATGAAATCGATGCCCCATGCGTCAAAAACCTCACAGAAGTGTATGGGCTGCATCGGTGTCATATCACGCTGTCCACAAGTGCCCATCCTCTGACAGTCAGTACACCTCTTCACGAACTCATCAGAGTCCTTGAAGAGAGTAGGCCACCATAGGTCGGATTGGAGCACTTTCTCTGTCGTTCTCCTCCTAGAGTGATGTCCTCCTGCCTCAAGCTTGTAGCAGTAAGTAAGGACGTTGTGGTACTCCTCCCGAGGAATGCACCGATGCCAGATACCATACCCTCCCTCATGATAAAGTACGGGATCCTCCCAATGGTAAAACTTGGCCTTCGCGAGGAAGGTCTCAAGTTTCTTCCTGGGCCAATCTTGAGGAACTTTCTTGGCGACAAGATAGTTCACAATATCGGCATACCATGGGAGAGAGGCGATAGCAAGGATCGCCTCATCTGGGAAGGTCTCACATATAGGCTTAGTCTGCTCAGAATCCTCAAGATACTCCAATCGGGAGAGATGATCCGCCACCACATTCTTGACTCCAGGCTTATCCTTAATCTCTATATCAAACTCCTAGAGTAGAAGGATGCATCTGGTCAATCTGGCTTTGGCATCCTTCTTTGCCATGAGGTACCTGATGGCGGTATGATCAGTATAGATGGTCACTCTAGATCCAATGATGTAAGATCTGAACTTATCTAGGGCGAAAACTACCGCTAGCATCTCCTTCTCAGTGACTGTGTAGTTCCGTTACGTGACATCCAATGTTCGGCTAGCGTAGTGAATAGCAAAGGGGACTCCATCCCTCCTCTGTCCCAGCACGGTCCCCACGGCAAAATCGGAGGCGTCCGTCATGATCTCAAATGGGAGAGACCAATCAGGTGGCTGGAGAATAGGAGCCTCTACAACACGACTCTTAAGAGTCTCAAACGACGATAGACACTTATCATCAATAAGGAATTCGGTATCTTTCGTCAGCAGATCAGTCAACGGTCGGGCAATCCTACTGAAATCATGAATGAAGCGCCTGTAAAAACCGACGTGCCCTAGAAAAGACCGTAATTGCCGCAAGTTGGACGGTGGATTGAGTTTTCTAATAACATCCAACTTGGCCAGATCAACCTCCATGCCCCTGTTGGAGATGATATGACCAAGTACCATCCCTTGAGTCACCATGAAGTGAATCTTCTCCCAAGACAACACAAGGTCAGCCTCAATGCATCGCTGAAGGACTCGGTCTAGGCAGTCAAGACAAGAATCGAATCTGTCGCCGTAAACCGAGAAATCATCCATGAAGACCTCCAAGCACTCCCCCACCATGTCCGAAAAGATGGACATCATGCATCTCTGGAATGTCGTCGGAGCGTTGCACAATCCAAATGGCATGCGTCTGAAAGCATATGTCCCGAAGGAACAAGTGAAGGTAGTCTTGTCCTGGTCCTCGGGCACGATGGCCACCAGATTATAGCCGGAGTACCCATCCAAGAAACAATAATGGCTCTTCCCTGCTAACCTCTCAATAATCTGATCAATAAAGGGCAGGGGAAATGATCCTTCTTGGTGGCCTGGTTCAATCATCTGTAGTCCACACAGACTCGCCAAGAAGTGGGTATCCGGGTAGCAATCTCCTCTCCGGACTCACTAACAACTGTGGTGATGCCCGTCTTCTTGGGCACCACATGCAGTGGACTGACCCACTTGGAGTCGGAGATGAGGTAGATAAAATCTGCGCTCCACCATTTCGAGATTTCCTTCATGACAAATCTTGAAGATTCGGGTTCAGCCGCCGCTGGAACTCACGCGACGGCTTTGCCTCCTCCTAGGGATAGATATGGTGGGAGCACAGGGTTGGACTAATCCCCTGGAGATCGGCTACACTCCATCCTATCGCCTTGCGGTTCTTTTCAAGAACTCCCATCAGACGGGATTCTTGCTCTCCAGTCAAATTAGCGGAGATAGTGACTGGGTATATCTCATGCTCCCCCGCAAGGAATCTATACTTCAATGATGACGGCAGTGGCTTCAGCTCTGGACAAGTAGGTGCCGGCGGATCTGGCCTCTGAAAAGTCTGAGTGAATACTGCCAAATCTGCATGGGAGAATGAGAACTCTCGCTCATCATCTGCATCTGGCGAAGGCTGCTCTACTAGAGTGTCTCTACTCTGTATGGAATCAGCCTCCTCCCTAGCTGTTGGCTCAGTAGAAGTCAGACATGGTATCAAATCATCAAACTCTGTCCAATCAATATCTGACTCCGAGGGATCTGTATCAGAATCACAAAAATCTGTCTTGCGGTCAGGAATTGGCTCTGCTGCCTGAGATGTATCCTAGACCAGAAATGCGCTCTCCAAGCTCTCCTCTCCTAGTATCTCTGCGTCAGTGAACTCTGAAGGTGAAAGGATGGCCTGTGCGATTGGATATGTCCAAACTGCCTCGTCATATGTAATCACAAAATCGCAGTCCTGGTGGACGTCTCGCCCTGCCTCTGTCATCTTCTCTGAATTGGAAGTCGGCTCTAAGCAAGCTGAATCTCTCGATCTAGTCTCCTCGACCGTCTCTATTTGTATACTCTCGCCCTCGACACGAAAGTATACCTTCCCGCTATCATGGTCGGACACCGCCTTGGCTGTGGCCAAGAACAGGTGTCCTAAAATGATCAGGGTATCGGTCACGGACTTAGGGATCTCCATGTCCAACACAACGAAGTCCACGGGGAATTTCAGGCCCTGAACCGTGACGACAACGTCCTTCAGCAACCCCTTCGATCTCTTGACAGATCGATCAGCAAACTGAAGGACCGTCCTGCTCTGTCGGAGAGAGTCCAACTCGATGCGCTCGAGAAGGGCTGCCGGAAGTAGGTTGATCGAAGAACCACTGTCTAATAGAGTGCGATCGAACCTCTGCTCATGGATGTGGCATCTGACATACGGGGCTCCTGCATCTGGCCTCTTAGCTGGCAGACGGTTCTGAATCGCGAAACAAGTGGCACGAGTAGGCACATGGATCTCTGATTGATGGTTCTGCCTCTTCCTCCTAACTGTGGTCCTGTCCCTGAGTGATCTCTGGAGTAGAGGTATGCGCGCCAAGGCCTCCTGTAGAGTCAGCTGTATGTGGAATCTATCTATCATATGCTGGCTAAACTCTATCTGATGGTTCTTTTTTGGATTTTTTTTCTACCCCTTACCGAAATGGAGTGCTCTGAGAAAGGGGACTACAGGGTCCTTCTAAGATGAAGGACTAGGAGAAGGTCTGGAATGCTCATGAATAGCAGAATCCACACAAACATCATCAAGCAACACATGTGGATTCGAAAATAATAAACCCTTTCCTTTATTTGCAGAAATGTCCTGAGATACATGTACTGAAGGAAAAACAACAGGACTAGCGGAACTGGAAGTGGTGGCCTCAGTACCACCCTCGGCATCTGGTCTCACGGCATCAGTACCGCGCTCTGGCTCAGCAACTGTACTGGTGGCATCAGTACCACCTTCTCTAACTGATGAAGCGATGGCCTCAGTACCGTCGGTGGGATCAACATCCATAGTGGCGTCAGCACCACCGTCATCATCTCTCGTGGCATCAGTGTCGCGCTCCTCCTCGCTTGGTGCTCCTGAAGTGGAGAGGGATCGTCGCTCAGATGAGGCGCTACCTACTGGCATCCTACCACTCCTAAGTGTAACAAAATCAACATCAACATGTATGCAAACATATCACCAAGTGAAGCACTAGGAGTGGTAATCTCAGTGAACTCTACCTGCTCAGATTTCCTCTTGAGGTTGTTCAGGTTCGGCTCGATCTGTGCAGGGATGGCGGCCTTCCCTCTCACAATCTCCCGCATCTCTTGACGGAACTCATCCATCTCCCGTTGAAAAGTAGCCTGCTGCTCGGTCATGAGGTGTGCTAGATCATCCAAGGCGGGGTTCTCATAGGTCGGCCCATGAGAACCTGACGGGTGGCCTCGCTGGTAGTGAGGCTGCTGATGCTGGTGCGGGTGAGAAGGATACTGCTGATGATAATGCTGTTGAGGCTGCTCTCGCCTCCAAGGCTGTCCCTGGTGATAGGGACGAGGACCATACTGCTCTATGGGATGGCTGCTGCTGGTGTACTGGGGGATGGGGCTGCTGGTGATGCTCACGCTGCTGGCCATACTAGCCACCCTGAACTAGAGGCTACTGCTAGGAACTGGTGCCTCCGACCGACGAGCGGAATCCGGGATGGTCTCGTCGGATACCAGGCTAGGGTCGATCATACCAAATCCCGTTGACATCCATCAACGGCTCTTGCTCGTAGGTGGGTGGAGGGAGTACTGCCAGGGGCTGATCCAGATGGTGGACCACCACCTGAGTGTTCTGGGATGGTGGTGGCTAGTAAAACTACAATGGCTGCTGGTACGACTCCGCTTGTACAAGGTGAATCTGTCTAGGCTGACTGGAGTGCTGGGACGAGCTACCACTGCTGCTCGGATATCCTCGTGACTGAAGACGAGGCTGAGAAGCCGTCTGTGCCTCCTGGAGACACATGAGCTGTGTCTTCAGGTCACTCAGCGTTTGTACCATCTGATCCATCTACGTGATGACCTGGGACTGCTTATTCTCGATCAGCTCGATCTGGTCCAGTTTCTCGTTGATGATGCCCATGTCTGTGGCTGTAGACTCGGCTTGTGCGGCTGTTGCAGACGAAGTAGAAGGATCGGCATCGACCCATGCTATCCTCTGGTACTACACGATCTGTGGCTGGGGGTGTCCTTGAGTGTAGAGGCGGG
Source organism: Ottelia alismoides (assembly GCA_037367405.1). Taxonomy (NCBI): domain Eukaryota; kingdom Viridiplantae; phylum Streptophyta; class Magnoliopsida; order Alismatales; family Hydrocharitaceae; genus Ottelia; species Ottelia alismoides. The sequence goes on along the minus strand of JAZKJV010001994.1, from coordinate 732,555 downwards.
TCTGGGACATCACTGTATAGTTCTCGTCCATCTCCTCATAGATGGTCCAGACCTGATCCTCATCCTTGGTGAAGTAGGAACCGCCACAAGAAGCATTCACCATGCCCTGCAGCTCTGGTGCCAGTCCGCAGAAGAAGCTCTAAACTAGGTTTGGCTTCGTGATGTCGTGGTGCGGGCATCTGTCTGTAAGCTCTCTGAACCTCTCCCATGCCCCGTAAAACTGCTCGTTGGGGAGCATGGAGAAGTTGCTGATCAGGGCCCTCGCTACATTGGTCCGCCCGAGTGGATAGTACTTGTTCAAGTACTCGGTACGGAGATGCTCCCAGGTGTATACGAATCTTCCCAAATGCTTCAGCCAGTTGGTTGCTCTGTCAACGAGGGAGAAGGGGAAGGCAATCATCCTTATGGTGTCCTCGTCGACCTGCCGATCGTGGACGATGCTGCAGATCATCTCGAACCCCTAGAGATGTAGATGGGGCTCCTCAGTGGCGATCCCGTGGAAGTGGGGAAGGATCTGAAGTGTCTGTGGGGGAAACTTGAAGTCCCCCACTATCGCCAAAAGAACCACCCACCGGTGTGTAAGTGTCGATCCGGGGTTGTGCAACTCCCGTATCGGTCTCGGCTGCTCTGCAGGCTGAACTGGCTCCTCGGGCTGATCTGGATCTCTCTCTCGTGCAGCTCTCGACTGCTTTTGTGCTGTCCTCAGCCTCTCCATCTCTCTCCTCATCTCCACCATGAAGGCTCCCTGGTCTCGTATCTGGCGTTGCATCATCTCAAGGGAAGCCAACAGGGTGTTGTTGATCGCACCCTGGTACAATACATAGGTAGTTGTCTCTGGCCGCTGACCCTCGGTGCACTCCTCGTTGCTGGCCATGGTCTCTGCAAAGGGAAAAGACCCAAACTCAGGTACCGATAAATCATCTGTCTGCTGTCTCGCATCTGGCATTGGTATCTCCGGACTGGTAGAAGGGTGGTCAAGGGGGAACAGGACGGAATCGAACTCGGGTTTGGAGAGCGGGTCTTGGCTCTCACGAACCAACCTAGATGAACAGGCTGAAGTGCTAAAAAGCGATGCAGCCAGACGCTTTCTAAGAATCTCCTGCCCATCATCTTGATCTGGCAAGTCGGGCGGATGAGATCTGAAAACGCACAAGATGAGCAAACAAAACCCCCGGTTCACCTACTCAACACAGAGCTCAAGACCGTAAGAGATCGATCAATTATCTTGTCAATTTTATTTAGGTGATAATATCAATCTATCAGAGCGATTACGCGAGCTGATGGGAATCCAATCCGCCTACGATACTGTCCCGTATAAAAGGCCGGTAGTCTGATCGAGGTTCGGATATGGCTCTAGCCTAATGTGTGGGTCGCTCTCTCGCTCATCCAAACCAGACAATGAGGGGGTTGCTCTCCCCAGGACAAGTTTTTATATGAGGTGTCTTTTAGGGTCAAGTGTGTTTTGCAGTCCCAATTTTATAGTTTTTCTTTTTATGTATTTTTCAAGCAAACAACGCCTAACGAATTTTTCGGTTCTCTTGATTCTTTAAGTCCGAAAACAAGGGAGAGAAGATGAAAAGCCGATGCGCGATAAAATCAATGATGCATGCAGAGTAAGTAATGCGTACCTGAACATACAAAATGATCTGTGCATAAATGTAAAGACTGAAAGTAAACTACCTATATGATGCATGAGAACTCGACCCTAGACGAAGCAATTTCTACACGTAAAGCATAGTAGCCGGGTAATCAAGCCTAAGTCCGGAGTCCTATCTTGGGAGCCACTCGGTGTCCGCCACAACAGATCCTGCACGCGCTGTATGTGACTCCTCAAGGAACGTGGACTAGAGTCTAATTAATCCGGCTTTTTCTTATGAGTTAATTAATTAGGTCCAATCACAAGCTAATAGGTGCAGGCAGATAATTAAGGTTTGGATCCTAATTAATTACGTCACAATCAGAAAAAATCCTAAGCTAAGTCCAAAACCGCGTAAATTAGATAAGTAGTAGAAAAATGCGAAAAATCAAAAGCCGGCGAAAAACCGTGGTGAGGTCCCCTGAGCACATCGGTACCCGGCAAAACAGACCCCTATAAATCACCAACAGAGTCCAAGTGTCTGTCCCTATATTATTACAAATAAAGTCTGCTAAAAATTAAATCCAAACTACTTTACGGCTATCTACGATTATTTTTGTGGCTATTCCGTGGCTCCCACACTCCTGCTCGGCTCCTTGCGCTCTCCTACGGCTCTATGCAGAAAAGAGCTGCCTCCGACTCTCGCAGGTGCTTCGGCTTCCGAAGAAGCCACCTCGGTCCTCGGTCCCTTGTAAAAAGTCAAACAGAAATGTGTCAGATAAGAAAAATATCAAAGAAATCAGATAAAAATATCTACAAATATCTACAGAAAAGCCGTGAAAGAAAACCACGAAAAATCTAAACTGACTACTAAGCCGTGCTCCCCGACAACGACACCATTCTGTTGACCGAGAAATCCTACGAAATCCGAGTAGGGATAAAATTAATCAAGGGTCATCACGATCTGGATCTCGGTGACTCAGTCAACAAGAAGATCAGACCACCAAATCAGAAAATAAATCAGATAATCAAGCACGAATAAGCGGTCCTCGCTATTTATTTAACCTGGTATAGCGACCAGGGTCGAACTCAAGGAGCACGGATTGACCTGATCGTCCTACGAAGTAGTCAACAAGAATAAAAAGAATAAAATATTTTTTGGTGGATTTTATGTATTTTTAATTTTTTTGGTATTTTTAATTATAAAGAAAATATAAGAAAAGCTAAAAAGAACACATTTAACAATTTATTAGACACTCAAAAATGCTCAGAAAATTCAAATAAAATTATTTTTGTGTTTTATATATTTTAAGTGTTTTTGGTGAATTTTTCAGAATTTTAAAATTTTTAATTTATTTTATAAAAATCGAAAAAAAGGGGAAAACAGTGAATCAATGTGCAGTCTGACTTAAAAGGCTAATTAAAAATATATAATTATCCTCTAAAATCTAGAGATATTTTTTTATGAAAGATATAAAAACAAAGTTACAGAAAGAGAGTTTGCATTTTTTGTATTTTATAGAAATTTTAAGAATTTTTGTAATATTTTTAGGGTTTTGTGATTTTTAGGAGTTTTATAAAATCCAAGGGGGCTGAAAATTGGATAGAAACTTAAAGACAACAAAACAAACAAGTACTATTTTTTTGTAATTTTTAGAAAAGTTTTTATATTTTTAGTTGATTTTTTAATTCAAATAGTGGAAAAAAATGAAGGTTTTTGATTTTCTAAAAATAGCAAAAAGCAACAAAAATGTTCCAAAAAATTAGTGAAATTTTCACACAGTGGTAGGAGCTACTTATCCAAATTTCACTTGATTCGGAATTAATTTGATATTTTATTCAATAAAATCAAAAGCTACTGCATATAGGGACTTAAGTGCAAAGAAAGTTAATTCCAGGGCCAAATATATAACACGTGTTGAAATGTTAGGGCCAATGTTGTAAAAAGTCCAAAACACACAAGCTCAGCACGTGACTTGCACTCACAGGGGTATTTATGTCATTCCAATTTATAAAATACCAAACAATAACACCTCGCAACTACAGGATAAAAATGCAAAAGTTCCACAATCTCATGTGTCGAGGCACGTGTTCCATACACACAGGGACAAAATAGCAATATCCGAAAACACTAGAAACCTATATGCAAATTACCCAAACTAAAACAACTAAATAAAGTATTTACAGGACTAAAGTGAAATATAGAAAGAACAGGGGCCTACAGGAAATTTACCCCTTTATTATTATCCACGGATGAGGTGGCGCCACATGGAATATCGGATGGTGTAGAACTGACGACGCCCCTTCGCTAATCGACGCTCCAGATGCAACCCTCAGATGATCGAACGACTGGCAACTCCCCGCAGGTGGACTGCTACGATCCGAACTAGGGGATGGGGTTGATCGGACGGCAGAGGAAGACCATCGAAGAACAGGTCGCCGACGAACTTATTCGGCCCGATACGCGCGGTGGAGGGCTCCTCCGATGTTGCTTTGAGAGGGGAAATGACGCCCACAGAAGTCTGCAACTGATGGCGTGCTCGGAAGGGACCGGGGGGTCCTGGAGGTCCCCGACGAGGCTCGAGACCTGGAGCACCTGTGCTCGAGTAGTCGGACCTACAGAAGAGGTCCTTATGCGATGATTCCTGCATAGAGAGAAAGCTGGGTCAAGGGCAAAGTGCCTCGACCCGGTTACGAGCGGAGCGGGTGGTCGGGTGAGTCGGGGCATGGGTCTCCGGCGAGCGGCGGCGGAGGAGATCCAGGTTTCCTATTCCGTGACGAACTAGGATGATCGGAGGGGCGTAGAAGGTGGAGAGAGGACTCGTGAGGATGAAGCAGGGGTCGGATGGGTGATCTGAGCTATTGGGATTGTCCAGCGAAGGCCGTCGGCGCAAATCTGAAAATCCTAAAATTAAACGAAGCTGAACGGAATCTGACCTAGTGGGTGGCTGAGATCGTCTGGGCTGGAGGTTGGGCACCTCCTGGTGTCGTTGCCTCAATGATTCGACGGGACCAGAGGCTCTGGCTTGCCTGGTAGCGGAGCACGGCGGTGTGGTCGCCGGATCAGTGGTTCCGGTGCTCGCGTCCTCCCTGCAACTCTCTCTCGCACTGCTGTCACTCAGGAGAAGATGAGGAGCTTCTTGGTGGTGGGGATGGACAAAGATGCCTGAAATGGTGCTGCAGAGCTGAGATATATAGTGGTAGGGATCCGGAAAAGGAGTCGGGCATGGAATTATGATGCACGGATCCCTAGGAAGATCCCTGGGCGTGGATCAGGGATGACTCATGGTTAATCGGGGCCCAGGGTTTAGGTGAGAGATGATCGGATCTCTTCTGGAAAATTAAGCGAAATCGGGTCACAAGGCGGGTTCGGATTCTAAGTGGTCCAGGGGGGAGTTGACCGGGTTCAACAATCCCCCGTGGACCAATCCGAATCCAAGAATCATTAAATAATTGTAAATTCATTTAAAAATAATAAATGAATTTATTTTGAAAAATTCTCAACATGAAAAATGTTATTATTTTTCAAATTATTTTTTGTGATTTTTATTTAATTTTTTGAAAAATAAATTAGGTATTTACATTATATTATTATTATGTACATGTATAAATACCTATGTATTTTTGAATTTTATTTTTATTATTTTATGTATGTACAAATATTCCAATTTTATATTTTATTTATTTACATCATAAAATATGGAATATAAAAAGATTTTTAATTGAATTTTATTAGGTATTTACAAGGGTGAAATAAATACATCTTTTATTGTATGTACATGGTATATATACACTGATGAGAGAGAATTTATTTATTTTTATTTTTCTTTTATTTTTCCCATTTTTATTATATTTTTATAAATATATAGAAAATAAATGGAACACATAAATATTTTTATTTTTAGAAAATAAAATATTTACACAAAGAGGGGTATTTATACCATGTTAAGTTACCCTATCTCTCTCTACTTATTTTATTTTGCGGTCAGGCCCTTGTGGAGCCTTCCCTTGGGTTCAGGTCACTCAATATTTATTCTAAATATCTCCCTCTTTTTCTTTATTTCTTTATTCCTTTATTTTTTTGCAAAAACATGCTAATTATGTCTATTTACATGATGCATGCATTTTGACAAATTATTGTATTTACAAACATTTACATGGTCTTTCACCAAGGTTTCTAGCTAAAATAAAGGAATAAAGAGTGATGAATGGGGATTCATCAGCGGTAGACGATGATTTCTTGGTTTATGTGCTCACTTTAATCAAGTGATAACCTTAAGCAAAATAATTTGGGACTGATAATTGCAAGTCAACCTAAAATGGAGTTAAACCTTGTTTTGAGAGAGCAACACCCTTATTTAAGTAGGATGATTTTATTCAACATTTCCTTGATTCTCGTGTACAGTAGACTGTTTTTAATAACCCATAAAAATAACAAGATAATCAACCAACAATTGTTGGTTTCATGTGTGAGTTGGTGAACCAAAGGAACTTGCATGTTTTGATTGAGCCTTGATTGCTTTGAAACCCTCCCCTAGACCTTAAGTACTCCATTCATCTGTAAAGATTCATCCGCTCATATGAATATCCACCCGACTTCTTCGTTCATCTCAGTTCTCTCCCAACATCAATTCTCCATCTTTATACTTAGGCTACTCTCAGCCTAAGTATAGGGGGGACCTGAATCCCCGTGATTTTCTTGCTCATCTTTCCTTGCCTTAGTATTTAGGTTATTCCTAACCTAAGTATAGGGGGGCCCATGTTAGTTCCTATATATTTTCCTTTACTTAAATGGATCTATAACTTTGAAACATTTAGTGCGATGAGGACATAACGAAGTTTAAGTATAGGGGGTATACCGTATATACATTATTTGTACTTTAGATATATTTTGAAAAATTTTGAAAAATTTAAAACTTTTTGGCTAAAGTATAATCTATCAGACTAGGTGGACAAAATGTTTCTAAGTATTTTCTACACTATGTTACACTATTTTCAATAAAATATTTTTAAATGATTTGAAAATGTCTTTTCACTTATTTTAAAAAAAATTATTTGAAAAATATTTGAAAAATATATGTGACTTGGTGATGAACATTATTCAAAAGGAAAGTGAGTCTAACCTGTGTTCTAACCTAAATAAAAAATTTATAAAAATGAGAAAAATCCAAAAATTCTTTAAAAGATAAAATGACTACTAAACCCAAATAAGTAGCCACTTTTCAGTGAGGGTCTCCTTAGCAGATTGGATGGTTTAGAGTACATCACGTAAGGCCTCGTCCTCAGGCAACGGATTCAGTTTTACAGCCCGTACTTACACCCATACTGGCTGAAAGTAGATGCAACTACTCATCTGAGTTTAGGCAGTCATTTATGCAAGTCTGCATAAAAATTTGCAAAATTCTTAAAAAAGTGAGAAAATAAACATAAACTTGGATGAAGGAGTTGGATTAAATCCCCTACATTTTCACTTCACACAGGGTCAGAAATATTCGAGAATACTCGGTTTTTGAGGTCTTGAGATTATAGGTTAACCATCCTTACCCATCAAGGTCTTACACTTAAATCATCCACATTTCCCTAGAATTCTAGATTTACGTGCTATATTACATGCTTGATCTCCGACCTTAAGAGTATGATCAATACTTCACATGCACAACTACGATCCCGATGAATGAGTTGAAATGTCACTTGAGGATTTGGGATGAAGGAATTCGAGTCTAGACTTGATTTGATGATGATCGAGGATGTGATAAAATCATTGAAGGCTTCATGCAACCTGAGTGTCAGCATTTTAGCCAGTATGAGAACTTGGTTCTTATGCTAATCTCTTGATATTGACCTAAGTGACAGGGTGTGAGAAAAATAAAAATGTTGATAAGTGTGCGCCAACTTTTGGTAAAAGCAGTGGAGCTAGCCAAGAAGCAAAGAAAAGAAATATCAATGTTCAAAGAAAAGCTCTCACCATACAAAGTCAAATATCATAGAGCTTTCATCAAATGCGAGTGCTCCCAATCATTTCAAAGTGTTCACTTGGACCACCACTATTAGGACCAGGAGTCAGGCATGCACCAAAAAAAGGGCTCTGCATCGTAAATGCTACAAGTATGGGTGTAGAAGGTATATTAGATACTCAAAAAAGGTACACCTCGGTGTATTTCCTGGAAAACGAGTGCATACGACTCCAACTTCTCTTGACAGACACACTGACCAACACCAAAAATATGTATTGAGTTTACAAGGCACTAGAGAGAATCCTTGTTCCAATGAGAAGGAGAGAAGAAATGACACAATCTTATAACCCTCCATCAACTGGCCTGCCACCTACACTTCGAAATCTGACAACTAAAGAGACAGTGGATTGGAAGCAATATCTGATTTATTCCCTAGTGTTGAGGATTAGGTCCTTAGGAGAGTTCTTGGACCGAGACCTTGGGTGACGTTGCGACTCTACTCTCGAGATTGCGGTCAACACTTAATGTCATATCCTTACTTTATATGTATCAATGAGAGAGAGTCTGGAAAATTAGAGGAATTGGATACCTCTTGATTAAGGGCTGGGTTAAACTCTGAGATGTTGGATCTATAAATTTGGGATTTTTCTAAATGGATCAGACCCTGTACACACATGCACAAGGGGATTAATCCATCTTATTCATTTTTGAGATGCCTGGGGACGAGCATAGTTTAAGTATAGGGGGAGATGATACTCGATTTCATTATCTTAATTTGCCTATTTTAACCCCCTTGCTTAAACAAGTGTCAATAAAAACCAGATAAAATCTTGTATATATCTAAGTCATGAAATAAATTGAAAATACAAAAAATAGCAAAATTAAAATTCGTAGTGTTTTTAAGCCCTTAGAGACACTCGTAAAAATATTTCTCCCTTGATTTGACCTCGTCTTAATTTTTGGTCAACATAAAACATGTAGATCTCATTGAGATCTACAACTTTCATGTTTTGAGTTTTACAAATTCGGCCATTTTCACCCTCCTTTTTGAGGTTTTTCATCTAAATAATTTGATTGGGCCACGTGGCGCCTTCTGGTCGTGCCACGCGACCCATCTATCCGCTCACCACGCATCTACTCCTTTCAGCCGTTGGATGGCTTTCATACATCCCAATCTGTGCCATCCAATTCCGCACCCTTTCGCAACTATTCGATCGAGCTCCTGAATCAATCTCATTCGTCCGTTAGCGCTGCAATCTCAAAGCACCACATGTCATCCCCATAGCCACCCGATCCCCTTCAAGATGCTTCCATCATGGTTGATCATCTCCGATGCCATCCTCACCATCTGATCCACCTTCAGACTCCATCACAACCATTCGCTACCGCCCTCTTACCCTCACACCACGTGGCGCTTTCCTAGCACTTGATCTCGACATCCCCGCTCTAATCACAGCCGCTCGTAATCACCCTTTTTCAACCGTTGGATCACACGATCCAACGGATGAGACCCCTTCATCTACCTCCGAACCCCCCTCTCTCCCACGATCGCCACCTCGTGCAACCACCTGCCCCTTTCCATTTCCATCACCACTTCCACCATCTTCTCCACTGTCCACCAACCCCACGACTTAGCCCATTCTTCCATCATCCTCGCGACCACCTAGTCGCTCCATATTTCCATCACCTTCGCCCCACATTCCCCATTCAAACCCATGACTTCCACCATCACAATGCTCAAGCTCCGCCTTCAAATACTCCCCTTCTGTCGTACTTCATCGGTGTCCACTTGTACGTGGGGCTCCGCTAACCCATCTCCGCCTCCCCGTGACACGGGAGGTCGGATTGAAGGAGCGACGAAGGCGGAGCCTCCGGTGAGACCCTAAGCCATGGTAGGCTTAGCCCCACGGAGCTCCGCCTCCGTGATGGATCCCGATTTTATCCTCTTAATGGTATCGAATTGACGACTTCGTTGCAGTCATATAAATCCGGATCGATAAAAAATTAACCGCACAAATCGAATAATCAACGAATGAATGTATGCGCGGTTTTATGTTTGTTTAACTTAGGCAAGCCCCAGGGTCGACTCACGGAGGCAAAGGAACAACTCGAGATCAAAGTAGATGAATTAGATTGTTGTTTTCCAAGTGGGATTTTTTTTACCTTTTTTATGCAATAAAAATGTCGAATGCCAAAATGCGGATGAATTACATTAAGAAAATGATCCACTTAGCCAAATTAATTTTTGATGTCAAGTTAATCCAAATCAGCCAAGTTATATTTTTTTTTGAAAACCTAATCCAATGAAGGATGCAAAATGTATTTTTTTTTTGGAATTTTAGGGCTTAAGATGCAATGATGAAAAATGCAAACTGTTTTTGGGTTTTTATGCAATTTTTCGTGCAAGTGATGCAAAAATTATTTAAAAATTTACTGGAAGATAAACATGATGAAATGAATCTATGCTATTTTTTTTAGAATTTTCTGACACTTTATATTTTTATTGAAAACGGAGTAACTGCTAGTATTTAATTCCTAATTAATCCACGAAATTAAATTATCCAGATAACTATTTATCATAAATAGATATTTTAATAAGGAATTTAGGAGCTTTGAAATTTCTCAAAAATCTTATTCGTGGAATTAATTAAAAATCAATTACAGAAATCACTCTACAATTTATTTTATACAAAGGACAACTCCAATTTCGATGAAACTTGGAAAGTAAATAAAGCACAGAGGGAGGCATCATCTACAATTTTTTCACAATTTTTAAATCAAGAAATATGGCTGTGAAAGTTTCAGAGCTTAAATGGGAAAAATATTTGTGTTTTTCAATTTCCGATTTTTAATAAATAAATTGATGCTCACAAAAATGCAATTAAATTGCCATAAGATAAAGAATTAGTTGCTCATGAAAATGCTATTTTTCATTAAATAAATTGATGCTATTTTGAGGTCCAAATTATCGTGCGAAGTCAGGGATATCAAGCAATGCAGAATTGAAATAAACAAAGTAAAAAAGTTCACAGGAGCACTTTTGTAATTTAAAAAATATGAAAGGATGCAAATGCAATTTTCATAATATTAAATAAAAAATGAACCTTCTTTGTATGCTAGGGCACACGACACAGGAAGACGTGGGCGACGACCATGCGCAAGAGGGCGGGGTGGCGTGAGGGGACGGGAGGATGCGAGGGGGCAGTGGCGCGCTCGCGCTTGGCCGCACGCTTCAGAGGCGGCGGCGGCGCTGGAGGGTGGCGTGCCGTGAGGAGGAGGACGGTGCCGCTCGAAGCATCGCAGGCGGGTGCAACATCGTGGCATGGGAGGTGTGCCAAGGGCGACCTGGGGTTCTCGGATGTGGTGCAGAGGATTTGCTGGGCGGCTCGCGGCCGCGCACTGCGGCCAAGAGGAGGCTGAAGACGGTGGCACTCGGAGGGGGGTTGTGTGTACTGCTGCGGAAGAATGACGCGAGGACAGCGGGAGGGGCGTGACCGCGGGGTCGCGATGGAGCCGGTGGAGGGCGGCGTCGATGCGGAGCTGGGCGCGCGACCGCCGCTGGAGGGGCGGGCGGATGCGCGGGGGCGCCTGGAGGCGGTGGCAGGCCTGGGCACGATGATCTCGTGGGGCTGGAGAACTGTCCCGCGACCGAGGAGGAACTTGTCCTGGTGGCGCAAGCCACATGCGTGGAGGCGTAGAGGACGGCTACTAGGCTAGTCGTCGGTGGTCGGGGGATGCGCGATGGGGACGACGGCATCGTGCTGCCTGGAGCGTCTGGAACCTTCTTTTTTTGTATTTTTTTGCAATTTTTTTAATTTTTTTAACAGCAACAATTGTAGATAGATGATGAAAGTATTGTGATTGTGATGATGTAATGTGGTGATTGTGATGATGATCAACAAGAACAAAATTGTTAGATAAAAAATGATGAGGAAAAGTAGAGAGATTTACCTGTGACGGGTAGATGTTGTCGCATGTGGGGGAGGAGATAAACTTCGACTCCGATGATCGTCGCTTCAAGGAGATGATGGGCTTCGAAGCTTGAGCAGCTTCATGCGAAAGATGGCTGCGACGAAGTGGTTAATACCACCTCGGATCTCGCCGTGGAGAGGTCGTTGCTCGAGGATAATGTTAGGTCATTGTCATCGACGGAAACACTCCAAGATCGCTCTCTTTTCGTTGGAATATAGAATGGCGGATGATCAACAATGGAGGAGGAGATGAGAATATAAAGAGGAGGGGGGAGTTGGAAAAGAGATGGAGAGAGTGGAGTAATGGGGAGTTATTGGCTAGGAGTGGAAGACAAGTTAGGGGAGAAGAGGTAAAAGGGGGATGAAATATTAATAAAGTAATATAGTAAGCTACTAAAAATAATTAAAATAGTAATAGTTAAATAAGAATAATAATAAATCCTAAAATAATAAGATAAATCTGAAAATAAAAAAATGGGGTGACATGTGGCGGTCCAGGAGCTGCCACATATTGCTCCTAGAAAATTCAAAAAATAAATGTAAAGAAAAATAAAAAAGGAATAAGAAAATAGATTAAATCAAAAAGTGGTCAACACGAAAGTTACTTGTCTCGACGAGACCTACAACTTTTGTGAAGGGTCGAAAATCAAATGAAATCATCTGTACAAAATGTATTTTTGGGTGGTACCTTATATGTATAAAATACCACATTTTTGTCTTTTGCAATTTTTTGTCATTTTTAAATAAGAGAAAAATTAAAATAAAGTTAGAGAAAATATGAAAAGAATATTCACAACTTAATCTAATTTTTTTGGAATTTTTAATAATAAAGAAAATAAAAAGATAAAATACATGGGCAAAAAGGTTAATATGTACAATATACAAAGGGGCCCAAAACCCAAGTTTTGCATACGAGCTCCGATTTTAATAAAATTGATCTTGTTTTGAAGGTCTTTAAATATATATTACTTTAAAAGTGAGTAGCCTAATTCGGAGGTTGTATGAGAGAATATATGCATTCTAAGGTTCATGGTCTCAAACTTGGATTGGATTTTATTGGTCAATTTTACAAGTTAGTATTTTTTGATATTTTTCTTTAATTAGTGTTAGTAATATGTACACTATAGAGTTGGTTTTATTGGATTTGGAGTTAGTATAAAATATACACAAATAGGTAAAATATGGTGAATATACAGGTGAATATTTACAAGTGAATTGGGCTTCTTATTTAATGCAAATATGAATGCTAAAATGCAGATATTACTTATGCATGCATGAATGCTAATTATGCAATATAAGTATAAATATGCATCTAATTACTCGAGAACAAAGCTCTATTTTCAACTTTTAGAGTGATGAATCACAGATTCATCAACCCCCTATACTTAAACCTTGCTCGTCCTCGAGAACCTAAAATGAAAATGCAAAAGTGAAATGAGATTGGGTTCCATACCAAGGTCATGAACAAAAGGTGAAAATGGAGTTTGACTCAACCTTTGGATTAATTGTGTGACGGAACCTTATTGGGATTTGAACTTAAGACCTAACAGACTTCAAGTTCCACAAGTCTTCTATTCAAGACGCCTCAACAGTCAGGTCAGAACAAATCCTCATACGCAAATTTCTGATGACTATGATTTTTACTTGTACTGTGTAAGTGTAAAATAGCTCTCCACATCAGAAATGACTCGGAAACAACCTCCTCTAATAAGGTAACTCTAGTTACCCGGGCCAGTAACTCTTTCCTCGAGGAGCGGGGTATTCCCTTCTAAGTTCAAGTGCGACCAGCTCAAGAGGAGGGGGTGGAGAAAGAATGGACGGTAGACAGTGTAGCTACCTATCCCGAGGTGTCGGACCAGTGTAGCCAAGTCATCCAGGTGCAGGCTTCTTGCTAATATCTGTCTGTGTTTTTGGAGTTCTTGCATTTTTTTGACACTAAATACAGGGTGCAGCATGTACATCAGGAGTTTTTCCTCTTGAGCCAGTAGACTATCCTTCTTTTGAAGCATTATTGCAAGCCACAGCGTCCCGTCCTCAGACGTCAACACCACCAAACTAGGTTGAGATGCACTACCCTCCCTAGAGAGGAGGACGGATGTTTCCACCCGTATGCTACTCCAAGCTAAAGGATTCTACCTCCTCACCACCTCATCAATGAAGAGCTACATGCATGGTGCTTGTCCAAGTTAGGTCACTGTCTAAAAGAATCATGCGTGTGCACGAGATATTCTACTTAGACTACTCAAGATGACATGTGAACATAGACTTGCGGACTCAAAGAATTAAGTCACTTGACCTGAGAAATCTTAACTCCAGCTCCTATAAGGTTCCTCTGAAATTATGTGGATTAAGGTCAAATCAAGTCCATTCTCAACATCTATTCATAACTTGGTTCAGAACCCACTAACTTTCCACCTTGCATATGAAGATGAGATGCAGATGACATGCTACAGAGATGAATGAAATGCAAGATTTTTTTTGAAATGCAAGGATGATATGCAAGAGTAAATAAGAAGCTTTTTTGTTTTAATTTCTGGTATACAACAATTTTTAGTTTATACAATTTGTACATAATATACATGGTATACAAATTTTTTTTTGGTATACATCCTATTTTATAACAAATTTTACAAAAGTATGTTTCTTACAAAAAAAATTAGAATTTTTTTTCAATTTTTACCCATCCCATAATTATGGCATAATATATACAAAAATACGCGAACATACGAGCTATGGGTAAAGTATATATGTAATATATACACGCCCCCTATACTTAGTGTGTCTTATGTCCTCAGAGCACGAAAAGCGATGAAAAAGGCATAGCTCGGGCTAAACGTAGGAGAGCTAAAATTTTAAAAAGTATAGAAGTCGCTCCGCCCCCCTATACTTACGCTCTGGCAGCCTAAGTGTAGAAGAAGATAAAAAAATGGGACGGACGAGGGCAAGAGGGGAAACGGATGAGTATATACATGGCAGGCATTGGTCCCCCCGATACTTAGGCTCTGGTCATCCTAAGTATAGGACATGAGTGAGTATGAGAACCGATGTGATCTGGAGGATGTACAGTGAATAGATGCGGGTCACTCTCCCCCCTATACTTAGGATCAGGTCATCCTAAGTATAGCCATAAAATGAAATGATATGGAGCTGGGGCGAGTGATTCGAATCACTAGGGAGGGAGGGAGAGAGAGTATATACAAGAAAAGAGTGAGAATATACAAGGATTAAGAAGGTTTGTGACGAACCTTCTTGCGGATGCGAGGAGGTGGATAATATACATATGTGTCGCTGTCGAAATCATCCTCAGATGAATAATAGTGAGGTGTGGGGATCGTCCAACGAGGGTTGACACACGGCTACTTGCTCAGAGAAGGCTTGAGAACAGCCGAGCTGAGCTCACTCATATAAATCACCTTATCCGGACCAGATGAGGATTCCTCTGAAAATTCCTTCTTCGGTGTGTTGAAGGAAACTTTCTTAGTCGGTTTTCTAAAACCTGAATCATTGAGAGGGAGATGAGAGCGACACGCCTTGAGAGGTTTGGGGGAACATCTCGAGGAATCAATTCTCGACTTCCTCTCACTAGATAGCCGACTAGAAGAGGGAGCAACCATTTATTATGTGGAGTCAATTTAGTCTTGGTTGTTTTCTTTGAAGGTCCAGGATATGGTGTGGTGCTGACCATGGGTTCCTCATCAAGCGAGTCACCATATAGATTGTAATATTCCTGAAGGGTCAGCACATGTCTCGGGACGGTGCTAGTAGTCTCAGTTGGCTTGGCAATATTGGATTCTTGTGTCGGATCATCAAAATGTTCAAGGCAATAAACAAAGGTCGTGTTCGACTTAATGATAGCTCCTGGTCGTGAGTCCTCCTTAGAAGCTGTCATGGTGGTGGTGCAAGCAGTTGATGAAGTGGAGGTGTGGGGAGTCTCAGAACCAATGATCGTCCGGGTAGTCTGTCTATCAGGTGTAGCAGAGAGGTGGGACTCATCTACCTCTCAATGTTCACGACTGTCAGCGGATGTGTGGGTCACCTTAGAGTAAAGTGTATCAAAGAATGGGTGAGGTCGAAGCATTCCCAATGCTGAAAAATCGATCTCCCGAGTCCCACAATCTATAGTCGCCTTAGCCAAGGCTAAGAACGGCTTTCCGAGAATAATCAGAGACTGGGTGAACTCTCCACGGTGCTCAATGTCAATGACTGTGAAGTCTACCTGGAGTAGAGGACCTTGGAAAGTAACGATGATTGAAATATTTCCTCTAGATCGTTTGATAGATCGATCAGCTAGCTGAACGATCTCTCTCGACTTTCTGATGGGCCTGGGTTTGAGCTTGTCAAACACAGAGGTCGGGAGGATATTTATCGGAGAGTCATCATCGATTCTTGCATGGGTAAAGATAGTGTCTTTGATTTCACATTCCACCCTAGGAAACCGCTTCACTCTGCGGCTCTTGGTCTTTCTCCCCATGACCAAGGAGGTGGCCATAGACACTATGTGTCTCTCAGTCCTTGTTCTCTTAGTACCCGACCTCTCGGGCATCAATTTACTCTATACAAATCTCTTGAGGTCGGGGAAGTGATCTATGGCCTTTATTAAGGGAAGTTTAAAGATCAATTCCTCATTGAGTGCTTCCTTTAGGGTAGGATCCATTTTTCTAAGTCTTTTTCGTTTTTAATTTTTATGTGTTTTTCTGATTTTTCAATTTTTTTGGTGTTTTTGATGGATGAATGATCAGACTCTGGATTGGAGGGTGACTGGTTAGTGGAAGAGGGAGATAGAATGGACTCCAACTGTATAAGCGGTGTGGGTTTCCTAATGCTCGCTCGATTTTCAAGCATCAGATCTACTTACTTCCTTATCCACTTTCATACTCAGGTTGGAAGATATTGAGTGCAATATTTCCATGACATCTCTCAACTCGTTACCAAATGATTCTTTTTTTTTGATAAGTCTAGAGATGCCATCCACCACAAAATTCTTATGACAAATCATGGGAGAGTTCTGCTCAAGTGGAGGATACTGCTGAGATATTGGGGTCTCATACTCAATATACCTAGACTCTGGCATGTAATCCTGGGTCGAGTGTGGACCATCCGAATGGCTAATATTGGTCGGAGTCTCATATGATGGAGTCAATGAATGGGGGACTGGTATGTCTAGCTCATGAGTCCACTCCTGTAAATGTATAGGGTCTTTGAATGTGTGACATGAAGGGTGGTTAATGGAAGCTTGATCACTAAAGTCAATCAAGTCTGGGAAATCATGATGTACATGCCTCTCCATTAGGGTTGTTCGATCGACCATGTTATACCCTAAGGTCAATTCGGATGTGTATATGTAAATTGTTGTATGGTCCCTACTTGAGGTGAGAATGAAGTATGTGGGGCATATAATTTTGCCAATCATTCATTCGATTCTTTGATTCCTGCAAGCTCTCGAGAGTAAGGACAGTCGGCCCAAGGTAGAAGTGGATTCGGAGTATTAGAATATGGAGTACGTGAGAAATGCGAAGAAGTGGAGAAGTCAGCGAAGTTCTGACTTCGTAATCGGGTTAAGGTGGAACCGACCACGGGTAAGGATCTCCCGTGGATGGCAGAGGATACTTGGAAGAAGGAGAAGGCGAAGATGAACAGTATATGGTCGGGGAGGAATGACCAGAGGTCACAGGGTATGGGGACCAATATCCCGACATCTTGAAGAGGAAATGATGAATGTAAGTAGGTTGAGATAGAAAATGTGCAATTACACAGGATAACACACACAGTCAGACAAAAAGATAAACGCAAGAGCAAACCATGAGTTCACACTCAACAAGGTGAAGGACCCGAAATCGAGTCGGATTAGTCTTGTTGATTTTAAGTGTGAATGTTCAGACAAGTATCAAAGTTTACGCGGCCTATAGAAGAGTCGGCTAAAAAGCCGGATGCGTCTCCCCTATTTAACCTATCGCCTTAGATACCAACGCCCTTCCTTTCTTTGCTCCTATCCCAAGTTGATGGGTTCAAAGACCTGCCCCTATCTACCTGCAAGCAGGCGGAGGCTGACAAGGCTGGAACTTAACCCCGGAGGGTTACTAGCAACTTGTCGCGAAGTACCGCTGGTTCACCCCTAACTACCTGCAAACAGGCGGAGGTTACTTGGTACTAGTCAGTGAACCTGAAAAATTCAACTCATGATATTTGGTAGGATCAGTCGGTACGTGACATGGAAAGCAGGGATTTGGGCTCTGCCTTAAGATGTTCACACACACTCAAGTACCCTCACTCAGCCTGAAAACAAGGTCGGGGTTAACCTCCTGCAAACAAGGGTTAATTTTAGTCAATTTTTTTAGGTCCAATTCAATTAGCAGTTCTGATTTTAAAGATTAGTTGTCACTGATATTAATCCATACAAGCAATCATGTCTACCGTCCAATCCCGATTCCTTTATCCTAGGTTAGAAAATCGAGAGAGAGAGAGAGAATCAGAAAAAGACGATGCAATCGAGAAAATGATGATGAATGCTTGAGTAAGAATACATACAGTGCCTCCATCTCTCTACAATGCGGGATGCAAGACTGAATTGAAATTTTACACTAAATGGAATGCAAGCGATGAAAAGACGCTCCTAGACAGGCAGTTCTATTAGCGAGTGAAGAACATATTATGTTTGGCTAAGTCATGTTGTCTATGTGCATCTTTTACGTGTGAAGTGTGATCCTAAATTTTACGAGCACAAACAGTCCTAGGAAGCTCTAAGAGCTGCAAGTGCATGTACTATTCTATGTAAAGCAACCACACAACACAGGGGACACGTTTTATTATGACTTACACGCGCGAGATCTCAAACGGGAACCGCTGTAAATGTAGACACTTTTTTTTACAAGTTACCAAAACTCTTTTTGGCGTCTTAACAACCGACTTGATCCACGAATAGTCGGCCTCCGATGCACTTCGAGATGCATCGACTTCAAGAAAGCCGCTCCAAGTCCACGAGGCCATCGCACAAAAAGATACAAAAATGTCAGAGAGAGATATATATATAGAAATGGTCAGAAAAATAATTAAAGAAAAAATGGATAATTACAAGATGGCTCGGGGGTCAGACTACCCGAGTACATGGAAAACGTAAATCTAATTTTCTAAAGTGATCCTAAGCCGTTTGCCTCCCCGACAACGGTGCCATTTGATGGATCCCGATTTTATCCTCTTAATGGTATCGAATTGACGACTTCATTGCAATCAGATAAATCCGGATCGATCAAAACTTAACTGCACGAATCGAATAATCAACGAATGAATGTACGCATGGTTTTATGTTTGTTTAACCTGGGCAAGCCCCAGGGTCGACTCAAGGAGGCAAAGGAACGACGCGAGATCAAATTAGATGAATTAGATTGTTGTTTTCCAAGTGGATTATTTTTACCTTTTTTATGCAATAAAAATGCCAAATGCCAAAATGCGGATGAATTAGGTTAAGAAAACGATCCACTTAGCCAAATTAATTTTTGATGTCAAGTTAGTCAAAATCAGCAAAGTTATATTTTTTCTGAAAACCTAATCCAATGAAGGAAGCAAAATGTATTTTTTTGGAGTTTTTGGGCTTAAGATGCAACGACGAAAAATGCAAACTATTTTTGGGTTTTTATGCAATTTTTCGTGCAAATGAAATGCAAAAATTTACTGGAAAATAAACATGATGAAATGAATCTATGCTTATTTTTTAGAATCTTCTGACACTTTATGATTTTTTTATGATTTTTTACTGAAAACGGAGTGACTGCTACTATTTAATTCCTAATTAATCTAAGAAATCAAATTATCCAGAGAACTATTTATCTCAAATAGATATTTTAATAAAGAATGCAGGAGCTTTGAAATTTCTCAAAAATTTTATTCGTGGAATTAATTAAAAATCAATTACAAAAATCACTCTACAATTTATTTTATGCAAACGACAACTCTAATTTCGATGAAACTTGGACATTAATTAAAGCACAGAGAGAAGCATCATATACAATTTTTTCACAATTTTTAAAATAAGAAATATGGCTGTGGAAATTTCAGAGCTTAAATGGGTAAAATATCTGTGATTTTCAATTTCTGGTTTTTAATAAAAAAAATCGATGCTCACAAAAATGCAATTAAATCGCCACAAGACAAAGAATTATTTGCTCATTAAAGTGCTATTTTTCATTAAATAAAATGACGCTATTTTGAGGTCTAAATCATCATACGAAGTCAGGGGTATCTATGCAATATAGAATTGAAGTAAACAAAGTAAAAATGTGCACATGGGCACTTTTGTAATTTAAAAAACTTGAAAGGATGCAAATACAGTTTTCACAATATTAAATAAAAAATGAACCTTCTTTGTATGCTAGGGCACACGACACAGGAAGACGTGGGCGGCGACCGTGCGCAAGAGGGCGGGGCGGCGCAAGGGGACGGGAGGACGCAAGGGGGCGGCGGCACGCTCGTGCTTGGCCGTGCGCTTCAAAGGCGGTGACGTTAGAGGGCGGCGCGTCGCGAGGAGGAGGACGACGCCGCAGGTAGGCGCAGCACCGCGACGTGGGGGGTGCGCCAAGGGCGACCTAGGGGTCTCGGGCGTGGCGTGGAGGAGTTTCTGGGAGGCTCGCGGCCGCGCGCTGCAGCCAAGAGGTGGCTGAAAACGGCGGCGCTCGGAGAGGGGTCGTGTGTACTGCTGCGGAAGGACGACGCGAGGACGCCGGGAGGGGTGCGACCGCGGGGTCGCGATGGAGCCGGCGGAGGGCGGCGTCGACGCGGAGCTGGGCACGCGACCGCCGCTGGAGGGGCAGGCGGATGCGCGGGGGCCCCTGGAGGCGGTGCCAGGCCTGGGCACGATGATCTCGTGGGGCTGGAGAACTGTCTCGCGACTGAGGAGGAACCAGCCACGGTGGCGCAAGCCACAGGTGTGGAGGCGCAGAGGACGGCTACTGGGCTGGTCATCGATGGTCAGGGGATGCACGATGGGACGACGACGCTGTGCTGCCTGGAGCGTCTGGAACCTGTTTCTTTTTTTGTATTTTTTTTTGCAATTTTTTTAAATTTTTTTAACAGCAACAATTGTAGATAGGTGATGAAAGTCTTGTGATTGTGATGATGTAATGTGGTGATTGTGATGATGATCAACAAGAAACAAATTTGTTAGATAAAAAATGATGAGGAAAAGTAGAGAGATTTACCTGTGACGGGTGGATGATGTCGCCTGTGGGGGAGGAGATAAACTTCGACTCCGATGATCGTCGCTTCAAGGAGATGGCGGCCTCTGAAGCTTGAGCAGCTTCCTGCGAAGGATGGCTGTGGCGAAGTGGTTAATACCACCTCGGATCTCGCCGTGGAGGTCGTTGCTCGAGGATGATGTTAGATCGTTGTCACCGACGGAAACACTCCAAGCTCGCTCTCTTTTCGTTGGAATATGGAATTGTGGATGATCAATAATGGAGGTGGAGATGAGAATATAAAGAGGAGGGGGAAGTTGGAAAAGAGGTGGAGAGATTGGAGTACTGGGGAGTTGTTGGCTTGGAGTAGTTGCTCGATGAGATCTACAACTTTTGTGAAGGGCTAAAAATCAAATGAAATCATCTGTACAGAATGTATTTTTGGGTGGTACCTTATACGTATAAAATACCACATTTTTTTCTTTTGCAATTTTTTGTCATTTTTAAATAAGATGAAAATTAAAATAAAGTTAGAGAAAATATGAAAAGAATATTTACAACTTAATCTATTTTTTGGATTTTTTTAATAATGAAGAAAATAAAAGGATAAAATACAGGGGCAAAAAGGTCAATATATACAATATACAAAAGGGGCCCAAAATCCAAGTTTTGCATACGAGCTTCGATTTTAATGAAATTGGTCTTATTTTGAAGATCTTTAAATGTATATTACTTTAAAAGTGAGTATACCTAATTCGAAGGTTGTATGAGAGAGATATGTGCATTCTAAGGTTCATGGTCTAAAACTTGGACTGGGGTTTTATTGGTCAATTTTACAAGTTAGTATTTTTTGATATTTTTCTTTAATTAGTGTTAGTAGTATGTACACTATAGAGTTGGTTTTATTGGATTTGGAGTTAGTATAAAATATACACAAATAGGTAAAATACGGTGAATATACAGATGGATATTTACAAGTGAATTGGGCTTCTTATTTAATGCAAATATGAATGCAAAAATGCAGATATTACTTATGCATGAATAAATGCTAATTATGCAATATAAGTAATATGCATCTAATTACTCGGGAATAAAGCTCTATTTTCAACTTTTAGAGTGATGAATCACATATTCATCACTCCACCAAGCTGCCTCCGGTCGTCGCGGAGGTCCAGCGATGACCAGGGCCCCTCCCAGGAGTTCGCGCACAAGCGATTCATCCGCCATCGCCCAGGTAAGTTCCCTCGATATCCATCTGCATTTTCTTTTGATTTCTTCCTTTTTATTATACTCACACACACTCCATCACCTCCCAATAACCATCCCCTGATCTCCCCTATACATCAACCACCTTCGCGCTACCCTCCGATCAACCATTCCCTCTTCCATAATCCCTAACCACACCGCCGCCCATCTCCTCTGAGCTCGTCGAAGAAGGTGTCTCAGGCACCCGTGTTCTTCACCTTCAAGGCCTGCCATTTCACTCACTATCATCTGCACTTCTCACTTGCACGCTTTGGCTACTATGACAAGTCTCTATAGGTGGATGCCCTTCAATGGCCAGAGCTCCATCAGAGCTAACTTCGCAAACCTCGTCTCCAACATATGAGCTCCGATGGCCTTCTTCAGAAGCTCCGGCATCCTCTCTGAGCGTCAACGATCGTTGCTGCACTGTAAATGACCTCCACAGATGATCCTATCAGGCGGAAGATGGAGGCGGAGCTAGACGAGCTTCGTCGGAGCACTACCAACTCTGCCGTAGGAGGAGGCGGAGTCAATGAACTTGGCACACTGGTGCTGTCAAATGATGAAGACCAAACGGCTATCATCGAGTCACGTCGTCCTCCTCCAGGAGCTACAAATGTTGTTCGATCATCTTGATCGAACAGCTCACAAGTGTCCACGATAGCCGCTCCGAGCCTCTTTCCCGACCCTTCAGGCTCGGAGCATCCGACCCTCTCCCGAGCCTGCCGAACCTGTACCCGAGCCTGAGCCGCTAGCCGAAGCAACAGCCGAGCCTCCACCGTCACCCGAGCCTGGCCTCGCGTGTCCCAGGCACGTAATGCTGGGAAAATTGCATAGAGGCCCTATTGATTTCTCCAAATTACAAATAGGTCCAGATATCACATGCAGATCACACGCGCCTGGGGTATTTTGCACTCATACCCCTACATGTTTTAATAATTGCTAACATGTCCCCTTGTGTGTGGGTAATTTACAGGGAAGACCTCGTATTTATTTTATTTGCATTTTAGTCCTTCCCAGGGACCTATTTGCTAGTTATCTTTTATGTCCCTGATTTCATTTGTGAATATCTTGAGCATCCGAGCTCCATTTCAGTCGATTTCAGTTGCGTTGCAAAGCTAGTTTCATTGTGCTCTTAATGGCATAGTTATACTTTCTGATTATATACTCTGATTTTCTGATGATTTAAGTCATTAACATAGTTTTTTCGGTCGAATGACTATTTATGCCTTATATCATTACATTGATGAAAATTGGTTTCATGATTCGATTATGAAATCGACGACATCCAATTGCTCAATTATTCTAACTGCTAGGGTATATCATCATTACATCTCTTAGCATCTCTTTGCATAATAAAAACCCAATAAAAATGCATATATTTATGTTTACTTTTCGTATTTGGCATGTCCTCATTGACCTTCGATTCATTAATCCAACACTTAATCTAAATAATTAGAGTCTAAATATTATGAGAGAGGCTCGTGCCCCTGAGTTCGACCTTGGGCTTGCCCATGTAAAATATAAATTCGATCGCTTTATTTTTATTGAAGATTTTAAACCGAAGTGGTCTTTTGATGAATCCAATTCAGCCAACTACAACGAGAATGGTTAATTTAACATTATTAAGAGGACAAATTTGCGGTCTGTCAATAACTCAGAAAAATTATACAGTGATTGAAAAAGAAATGTTTGCGGTAGCTTGGGCTTTAGAAAAGTTTCGGACTGTGATTTTAGGCTCCAAAGTGATAGTATATACGGATCATTCAGCCATTGGGTATCTAATGGAAAAGAAGGATGCTAAGGCACATCTTCTTAGGTGGATATTGTTACTCCAGAAATTTGATCAGAAAATTAAGGATAAACCTAGAGTTAAGAATGTAGTGGTTGACCATCTTTCAAGGATGAATTAAAGGATCCCCCTAATTCTGAGCCTATTGTAGAGACCTTTCCAGATGAGTCTATTTGTGTTGTTGACCCACTCCCATGGTATGCCAACATGGTTAACTTTCTTATCTCCAAACAAGTTTCCCATGGTTGGACTAGGAGCAGTATAAACCGACTCAAGTCGGATTCAAGAAAATATCATTGGGAGGATCCGCTCCTTTTCTTTGAAGGCCCGGATTGTATCTAAAGAAGGTGTATTCCTTAGGAGGAATACTAGAGTGTCCTCACATATTGTCATTCACTTGAGGCAGGAGGACACTATTATCCATGTGAGCCCGAGATGAACCATTCCTACAATAAATGTTATTGTAATATATGTTATATCGATAAAAGTTATTGATTGTTTCACTACCTTTTTGAGATTAAATGAATGAATGCACTATAAAGTCCCTCTGTACAATTAGGGTTATGTGCCATGGCCATCTTAATAATCATACAATTGTTAATTCATTAAATTGAATCATAGAGGCTGGTGCTTGGATGACTATCTATGGAGATAGATTGAGGACTCATCAAGCACCGTCAAGTGATTGTTAAGAGATGATCTCCAACCTGAGTAGGAGATGGCAATCTTTTCTCATTAGGCTGATATCTGACCGATCTTTTGATGCAAATCCTCTACACAAGAATAGGGATTCGGGGGTGTCATATTAGTTAGGTCAAAGGGTTGACTTAACGAGATCGAGATAACCAAAGTCCTATGTCGAATGTTGTCACGATATAGGCACACATCCTCTGACTAGAGTAAATGTGTTGCTATATGTCTGAGTGTGTACTTTTGGTAGACCAATAAGTTGATGACCTAACCAAGGTCTATACATCGGCGAGCTGGTGTGCATGTAAGGGCATATGAGTAATATGATCTCTCGAAGGGATCATACATGTTCACTTGTGAATCGGAAGACATGAGCTCACTCATGAGGTATTGGGGCCGATCAAATTCCATGCATGGTCATCGTGTTTTGGAAGCATGACAAGAATTTAAAGGTATGATATATGCTTTGGGAAAGCATATGATCGATACCGACTCCCAATGACCAAGATTGGAAACTTTATGATGGAACCCTAAAGATGACAGTGTAAAATTGATCTATATCTTTGGATTTATCATAAATCTTCTAGTATGCAGGATGTACAGGTATTAGGAATTCCTGAGTGTGATGTGATCATAAATGATTGTATAACCATGACGCTTCCATTCTGAGGGAGTGATGAAACAAGTTTGGATTTTAGTGAGTCATCGCATTAGAGAAATTATCTGATCTTGATCCAAGTGTTGGATATTGATCTGAATGAGATACGGATGCAATGAGAAGATTAGATTTATGATCTTGACTTAATCAAGCGTCTATGAGAGGTCCTTGAGATCTGGATTTGAGATGTGATCTCAATATCCAAGTCACTATATGTGGAACATACAATCGCCCAGTCCTTATCTCCAAGTATATACGGAGAAAGCACATTATTTTTGGAAGAGTTCAAGAATAACTCCATAGTTGAACTATATCTAAGTATTAAGAGATAGTAATTAAATGTGATTTAATTATCACGAATGATGTGAATTTGATTTACATTATTTGAATACGTGAAAATGATGATCCAATATAATTGAATGTGATTTAATTATTATGGATAATAATAATATGGATAAAAATATCCAAATTATTCATAATATATTATAAATGTGATTTATAATGTATTAGAGTGATCTCATTATGATTTATATTTGTTGATTAATTATTTTTGTAAATTGGATTCACATTGGATAATTAAATGAAAATGTAAATCACATTTTGTTTTGGGTTGTTAATAAGACTCACAAATTTCCAATGGCAAGATTGCAATATTCACAAAATGATTATGAATTATTTTGTAAAATAATTTACAACAATTGTTGTTGTAAATATTGGAGATAAATGGAATCATGCAATCTTGGGGATCACATTGAGATTCCCCCTTTCATAATAGGAGAGGGGGACGGCCACCAATTCCTACAAGGAAAGAGTGGTTATCCACTCCTCTTATATGGATGGAGGGAATCTCCTTTCCATTGTCTTCAAGTTTAATTGATTTAATTTTAGGATTAAATTATATTTATTTATCAATATATTTTTATTATAATTAAATTAATTATTGTTGTGTTTTTCCAACAAAATCTTGGCATTGAAAGAAGCACAAATCAATCTCATCCATTGATTTTGTGCAGTCCATGTATTGTGATCCATGGACTTCCAAAATCCTATATAAGAAGAGGCACCCCTTGATCTTCTTATGTTTATAAATTAAAAACAACAAGATCTCTCCACTCTCTCATTCTCACATCCTCTCTTCCACTCTCCCCTTTGGTGGCCGTCCACCTAAACCCTAGAGGGATGAAGACGTCGTCGTCGCCTCACCTTTGTGTTATCGCCACGACTGCTCTTGGTTCTCCATCTTCTTTGGTGCACTTCGCTCACGAAGAAGACGTACTATCTCATGCGATGAGATCAGGATTTCTCTTGCTTGGATCAACATCTTGTATTGAGAGAAGCATGTGGTTCATCCCCGTGCTCACAAGCATCTCCTCCAAAGATCGGACTTGAGATAGGAGGTTTCTTTTCTTAGAGATTTGTTCGCAACTACGCTATGAGATGTATTCCTTTATCTATTATGTGGTTTAGATGAAATGATCCGAGAAGTGTTCTTGGATCATGCGGTTTCATCGCATGAAAAATTGTAAATTCTGCTGCTTTGAACAACTAGTACGACTAGTCGTTCGCGATCGTATATGATACAATCCTCACGCTTCCCTGATACGCTTAAGGATTATTTCATCCTTAAAACGGTATCATAGAATTAGGTCGAAGGTTTTAGATATGATCCGTAAACCTAGGAAGACTTAGGTTCATTAGGGTTTGCGAAAGTTTTATCGCATTTCATTTTCACATCTCTTTTTAGTGAGTAATTTCGGCCATGTTTAAAATTTTTAGCACAAAATAATCACTTGGATTTTGTTCACCATTAAATAAGGAAACCGTGTATTCTGAGTTCGTGTGATTTGGAATCTGAATACTCAAGTTATGATCATTTTAGTGAACATGTATTCACTGTTTCGGGTATGGTGAATCTTAACATAATATAAAGTTAATTATTATTTTAAAACATCTAGAAATGCATGTTGATCACTTGAGTTCTATTGTAAATCAAATTAGCAAACTTCGGAAACTTATTTTGCATGATTTAGATTTAAATTTATTGAGATATGTTAATTTTAGTAAGTGGGGGTCACTGCCGAAAATTACATTCCTAATCAAGAACTGTATGATTGCCAATTAATGAAATTAATGGTTAATTTCTTGGAACAATTATGGAAGAATATTTGAGAAATATTAATGATAATTATTTCCTTAATTGATACTGCCTTGACCAATAATTGTTTAGATATGATATAGATCACAATTGGTTACACATTCATCTTCCAACAATCAAACTTGCTTGAGTAAGATTGGGAATTGTTAACGAATTTACTTATAATCAAAATTGTTTTAATTATTACTATATGGTATAACTTTGGTTGAAGAACCGATTATCATCTCAAGTATAAAAGTGATCTATTTGGTATTATCCTTTCTCGAGATGGATATGGTGTCTAGTCGAGGAGCGTTGGGTAGTAGGTTGCAGCATGTGCGGCCTATCCCACTCCCATCGGCACTGGACATGACAACGGGTAGGGACTGGATAATGTTGGAGAAATCATAATGTAATTTCTAATTATTAAAATTCGAATAAAACGTATTTTGAGATTATACCATCCATTCAAGTAACAATCAAGTTTGTTGATTGAATTGGATTTATAATTGTTTTAATATGATTAAATTAATTATATCCAATTAAAACACTCTATTATTAATAGATGTGTATTTTCCGTGGAAGAATTAATTATATGAATGTGATTCATGATAATTAATTAAAATTTGAATATGAGATGGAGGATCACATAAGTGACATATATGGTCTCCTATCAAGGCAAAGGGTTCTGTCACGAGATATTGTATGTAGGAGACACATGTCTGAAGTGACAACTTCTACATACAAGCCATTTAGATCAGGCTCTTCGCTTCTTGAAAGAGTAAGGCCGTATATTAGTGACCCCAATATCGAGTCATCATATATTGGAGTCATATTGGATTACATATAGTGAGTTTTAAGCCTGTTAACGGTTGGTTCAATTAACGCCGGTCAACATCACCTTAGGGGTGATGCGCTCGGGTGTTAAAGATCGAGTTGGGAAATGCAAGTTGAACTTTCAAGGCAGAATGCATTCCTGCTTCTATTTATCTGAGTCACAGGTTCTCATTTTATTGGGATGTGACAAAGGTAAATAGGAGATCCTAGTTCTTGCTAGAGATATAGAGATAAGTGTATCTCTTGCTTTGAAAGTAATTAAAGGAATGAACTTTCAAAGTTGAAAAGAAAGACTAATTTGATTAAAAATTCCTTAATCAAAGACTTTAAAATTGAATATATAATTATTTATATATTCTAATATGGTGCATTCTTGATTTCAGAAAATGAAGTCCAGGAACCCACTTAGCAAGCTCCTGGAGGTCAACCAACTGATCGGACCAAAATATTCGGATTGGATCTGAAATTTATATCTTGTCCTTTCTATTGAATGCATATCCTATGTGCTATCAAAGGACAAGTACGCAGAACCAAAAACTCTGGAAGAAATATCTTTTAATCAAAAGTATGATGAAGATTATAATCTGACAAGATGTTACATTCTGAGTTCATTGTTCAATGTGCTACAGAAACAACATGTGAAAATGAACACTTGACATGATATTATGACGAATCTCAGGGATATGTTCGGTGACATGAAGCGCATACAACGTTACAATATAATCAAAGAACTTATTTGCTGCAAGATGCATAAAGGGACCTCCGTCAGAGAACATGTACTCAAAACGTTTGGGTACCTTTCTTGATTAGAAACCTTGGGAGCTGAAATGGACTCAGACTTACAACCACGTGGATAGGCCCACCGGCTACCTCCTCACCCTCCCCGCTTCTCCTCACGACATGTTTAGCAGGGAGATAGCACCTGTTGGACATTTTTTGATTGTTGGGTTACGTGAGATTGGATGCATCTATGGAAGATTTCTCTGACTGTTGGTTGGTCGTATTTGCCACTACTCCACCCAGGCTGTTCTTTGATTCCTATTTAATGATCCCTAGGGATCCCCATTATATCTATCTGCCATTAGTGAGGAGTTCCTGAGAATGATCCACATCCAAGTGATAGGCAAAAGAGCAGTCCAGCCAGTTGAGCGAGAAGGTCCTTCAAATCTGAAGGTGTTTCTCAAGCACCTGATGATTTGGATATGAAAAAAAACCAAGGATGAAATTTGAATAATAACAATAATAGACAAGTAGACACCATTATTTCATCTAAACCATTTCACAATAAAGGCTAAGCAATGTAACATTGGGAATAAGACAAGGTTAGGATCCAATATCTCGAGGGCTGGTAGAAGACAATGAGTCATTGGATCTTCAGTAGACTCTCATCCTTCACAGAATCGACCGTGAGCACCAAATCACTTCAGAAAAGCGAAGTAATTAAGTCTTCCCAGTTTTATCTTAGATTTTCATCCAAGTGCCTCTCTCTTTCTTCTTTTGCTTCTTCTCACTTCTTCTTCTTTTCTTTAATCGTGTGCTAATCATACCAGTGGTTTATAACATGATGCTTGCAAGATTTTATGAATTTATCTGCCAAGTCCTTAGTGTGAGTTGAAGAAATGTCTCTTTGTTTGATTTTCTGGAATGAACCCCAAATTTGGGTCTGAATATTTGATTTTATAACATAAAGTTTGAGATCTGTATCAAAGTTGTGGGAATGCTTTTAACATTGATATTTAAATTCCGTAGACCATTTACCATCGAGTCTGGATCAAATTAAGACATGGTCAAAGTATTTATTCTTGACTCTAGTGTTTGTGATTGGGTCCATGCTCTTTTGTAATTCTCTTTTCATTGTTATAGAAATCACTAGAATACTAAGAAAGTAGGTTTGATCTTGACTCAAGAACAAGGGGAAAAAATAGATCTTTTTGTGCAGATATCGATTCAATCGTGAAATTCTTGAAGGCATTTCTATCTACGAATATGAGCTGAAGAAGATGAGGACATCCAACCTTCTCAACCATATATATATTTTACGCTGCATGGGAGTAAGTAAATGCGTTTGGAATCCTATTAAGCTTGATAATTTTCAAGATCAAATCCCATTCTGTAATTTTTCTTATATCGTTCATATTTCACGATAGAATTAAATCTATTTGAAATATGATTGTTTAGAATTGCAAATGTGTTCCAAATATATCACCATATTCTGCACGCATTTACACATTTTTCACGAGTTAAATGGTCACTCTGTCGATATATAGTTATTATATATTTTATTAGATATATAGTTATTATATATTTTATTACCGGCTATTCTAACTAATCAAGAAATATAGCACAGATACATGATGAGGTAAAAGAGGGACCCATAAATAAAAATGAATGAATTTTATAATTCTTCTTTGTAAAAAATAAAGTGGTTACATATTTAAGAAGAAATGACTATAATATTAAAAATATTCATTTATAATTGTAATATATATATATATATATAACTTTATTCAACAGATATTTATTTTCTATTGTTATTTACATATATACAATACTTTAATTCACACATATCATAATCATCCCATTGGTGTATCCAATTTTTGTAGATGAAAGTTGGATTATTTCGATTTATGATGTTTTCGTCTAATGGGATTGGCTACGTGATTGTGATGAAATACATATGTATGATATGCTTATTTCTTTAAGGTAAATATCCTAAAATTTTATCTATTTTTTGCCATATCTTGATATTTTTGTAACTTCAATATTAGTGTTAAAATCACCGAGATAAACCTATATCATTTCGTATTGTTTTTCATATTGCTATCTTTGAATTTAATTTCATCATGTCACCGCAAAGAAGCACGGGTATCATCACTAGTTTGATTACTAAAGTACATGTACTCAACATCAAAATTTGTTTGATGTCGAGGACAAACACAAACAAGGACAAGAGATAATATTGCTGTCATAATGTATTAGCAATGATGGGCTGGTTTCTATTGGTTGAGAGGTCATCTACTTTTGGAAAGTGGATGAGATGGACGTAGAGAATAGTAAAGGAAATATATCTTTTCGATTAATAGAAGAAAACAAATCCACATGGCCTTGGTAATGTAGATACAATGCATCATATGCGGACTTTTTTCTCCATAACAATTTCTTATATTTCATTGAATCATTATTTCTATCGAAACATTCTTTCACAACTATTATTTGTTGTTTTTGTTGCTTTTTAACATTTTTTATTCAGGTGTTTTATGATTTTTTTAAAGAAATATATCCAAGAAGCTAGGAGTTGTTTGACAAGTGCAAACATACACATTTTTTTCAAAATCACACGATAATTATGTAAACTAATTTATATTACATGAGGCTATTGACATTGGACTAATTAGGAGTTGCTGGCATATACCTTAAAGACATTTTTTTAAAGGTAAATATGCTTGGTTTTGTATTGATATGCACAAATGGGCAAAGCGTAGCCCTGATTTACAGGAAGGCCCCGGAAAAATTAATTCATGTCAAAATCCTTCTTATTGGGGAAGGGTGTTGGGACGACCTTACCTTTAGGATCCGGGCACTCGATAGACCAATTCCACGTACATACATTCCACATTCGAAACACACAATGTAATCTAAGTAGGACAAAATTTACGTAAACGACTAGAATTTAAAATTTATTTTCATTCGTTTCCTTTCATAATATGTTCGACATTCATTAGTTACAATCTGTGTCCCCAAAATGTAACATGTATGCATCAAAATGTGTGCCCGCATATACAGTAAACATCACATGTCTCTTGAATGCTACAAGTAAGGTAAAGCAGTACAAGCTACAAGTGAAAGTATTAAAAGTAACTACTGAGCTGTACCACAAAAACTGTAGATGTCCAAAAAGAAACTCCAACCAAACAACGCCCATACACCGATGTGGCTGCTTCTGGGAACCCATGGATTCAATGCAGATGTGCCTTATGAGCAAAGTTTCCTAGCAATAATAAGATTACAACAAGTAAGATACTAAAGAAGTGTACAAAAGAAACAACCGGGTAAATTGTCCTCACAAAGAACCGAAACTTTAGTCATTCTCACTAGCCCTGAATAATCCAAATTTCATGGATATTTTGTGATCTTGGTACACGTGATACCTCACATAATGAATATGAGTTAATAAGAAGGTCTTAGGGTTGAGGAGCCTTTGTAAGCATGCAGTAGAGTACAATGCATCATAACTAAGTTCCCAACACGTCATTTACCAAACTGTAACTTCAATCCCTAAATCAAATTCCAACCCGTGAATCATCACAAATTGCCCAAGTCCACTACCCACATGTAAGAGTCCATAGTGGTGTAGGGCATGAGTCAAGGCACTGATTACCAAGATCATTCATACTATGGTCGGAATCACCATGACTATACCAATCCTCATTATGCATAAGAGACTTGTATTTCATTCCCAACTTCATTAATCATATTTTCTGGAACTCCCATCTTAGTGCCCCCATCTAGAATACCGGTCAATGTTGCCTACACCAACCAATACACGAGTGTTGATCCTAAGTGTACAAGTGAAACAAATTGGACTACCGACCATCACTACTTGCCATGCTCTCAAAGCACTGGTATAAAGGCATGCAAGTATTGAGGATGAACACCGCGTGGTGTCTCCTCGGTGTACCAAGTAACATGTCCCCCAACAAACGTAACTGTTGGATTCGTGGTGCTTAAGTTTCTACCCCTGAGGTCTAATGGTGCATTCCCAATTCCTTGCGATGCGTAACTCCATCTAACCAATCATTATAAGATTTCGCTCACAAACAATAATCAACATGAAAAAAATCAATATAGATGACATGTTGGGATTTGATTGACTTGGGCTAATGAGCATAGAGTAATTGTGACCTAACAAAATCCAAGTCTTAACATTATCCGATTTTTAATATTTTTTTGTGCTCGTGTAATAATCATCCCTTTAAAACAACTTTGTCATTGATCAAAGCTAAACTTCTTGTCAACCTTTGTATGGTTATCTTTGAAGGCAACTCACTATAAAAGTAGGTATAAAATTCTAACAATATTTATGCATACAGTTTGAGCAAATCAATGATTAGACAACACAAGATCCCTATCAAATATAGATTATTCAAGGCTAATGGTATTTAGCTTATTCGTTTCTTCCATATATATATATATATATACACATATACATACATATATATATATATACACCTCTCTATAGGATTTTTATCCAGAGAGCCCTGTGCCCATTAGAGATGATATGAGCACATCATCTCGATTGTTTGGTTGGGTGATTGATATCAATATTTGCATCGCGTGACTATCGATCTCGTGAGATGATCCAAGCATCTTGTAGTTGCAGACAATTTTCGCTCGTCAAAGGTATTGTATTTCAATTGTTGATTTATATTTTCATTGATCCTACGTTTTAATTGTTGTTTTTTCTTTGCTAATATTTTTCATTAGGTTTCGTTCATGGTTAATTCGCGAATGAATTGTGATCGGCATATTTCAGAAGTAATTACGAATACTGCATATTTTTTATCGTAAGCAATATTTATTCAAGAAGTATTATTGAAATATCAGAAATGGTATTCATAATATCATTTTTATTCATTTTGATACACGATTTGTAGTCCTAATTGATTTTGTATCGAATGTATTTTGATTTCATGTAATAAAAAGTTACAGTAAATACAGTTGTTATTTTTCATGCTTTACTTTGAAAATATATTGAGATACAGATGTATTTAAGTAATTTACTTATGAGATATTTTATGTTACTAATGCTAACATGATTGTTACTTGTCATATAACAAATGTTACTAATAATTCATTACAAGTTACTTGTCATTGGATAATTCTTACTGAAGCGAGTATATTGCTGAGTTACTAACAATTCATTACAAGTTACTTGTCATATAACAAATGTTACTAATAATTCATTACAAGTTACTTATCATTGAATGATTCTTACTGAAGCGAGTATATTGCTGAGTTACTTTTCTTTATACAATTCTTACCATTCACGGATATAAAATAGTATTGAAGAAAGTATCTTCCTAAAACGTTACTTGAATTTGTAAGCAATATGTATTCTTTTCTAATTTATTGATATTTTATTTTTTTTAAATGTTCAATTAACTTATTGTTTCTTGCAAAACAATGCAACAATTTGGTGTTTTGAAGAAGCTGTTGTTATGCCGAGGAGCGAGAGCAAAACAACATCATCTAAATGGACTAGAAGACAATTGAAATTTGGATGGTCACCATATAACAATAATTAAGTAATTTATGTGTGACTTTCAGTAACACTTGGCGTATTACAAGTAATTAAATAGGCTACAAAAGTAAAGAAGGTGTGATTCGACAGTAATTCAAAACAAATAATAAAACAAGTAAGATATATATAAGCATCAATAACATGTAATAAATTGTAGGTAAAAGAAGGTATTGGAATAAGTAAGTTGGAATAAGTATAAAAAACCACGTGACCAGTAACTTATGTATTGCTATCAGTAACATTTGATACATTATAAGTAATTTAAAATGTTATATAAGTAAATAAGAGGTGCTTCAGTAAGACTCAAAGTATTAAGTAACTATAACATTATTAACAATCAAAATGACTTCAGTAAAATGGACATTTGTAATCAGTACTTATTGTATGGACATTACTAATTCACATACTTAATTAATGATCTCACAACAATAGTTACTTGAGAACTGAATATGTATTACTTGAGTAACATGAATGAATTACTGATCTCTGTACAATGTAATATTACAGATGTAAAATACAGACAATTGTTTCAGTATTACTAATCTCGCAACACATAATTACTTGAGTACATTATTTACATTACTGATCAAATGTACAATGACCATTTCTTCGGTACAAAATTAATGATTTAAATGTATCTTTCCAAAACCGTCTTCCTTTTTTTAAGGACTTGATATAATTGGAAATATAAGAGGCTCAAACGTATTAATATCCTTCCAAAACCGTACTCCTTCGAAATAGGCAACCTTTAAAATAGGAGTACACGTGGAGAGCCTACATTTGGTGCTCACCAAACTCAAATGGGCACATGGCTCTCTGGATAAGCCATATATATATATATATATATATATATATATATATATATATATGAGAAACTTCAAATGAGACAGGGTCTCACCATATATATGGTGAGCCACCCGCAATTTAGGCATCTTTCCAATATATTTTATAATTTCTTGTTTTATACATATAACAATAAATCCTAACACAACATGTATAGTGAAATACAATTATGAAAATATTATTATATAGGATGGAAATGTTAATTTAAATTTAGATGCTATATTTTAGAAAATTCGTTTTTCTACAATGTGTAGTTTATACTTTTACAAAACTGTTACAGAGTTTTTACTAAATTCACAGTGGCCTTTACAATTTCAGAAAAGCCCCCACCTAATTTGAAAGGTCCCCTATATGTATATATATATATATATATATATCAGTCGTGAGATGATTCAATAAAGACTCCTACTCTACCTTGACTATTAGGGATGAAAACGGTCATATGCAGATATGGATATATTTACGACCATATCCTTATCCATTTTAAAATACGAATATGAATGCATATACGAATATTGTCGGATACGAAAATGCATTACCTATCCTTAAAAATGAATAGGAATACAAAACGAATACGAATTGGATACCGATAATAATGGAGATATTTAATATTAACCAATACAAATGTTTTTGATGGTTTACATACACACACATACACATACACAACGACACACACATTCGTGACAATTATATTAACAATAGTGAATGCAATCATACAATATTGTTACATACAATTATAAATAAATCTACAATCATATTTATGTAATAAAACATATATACGAATGCGAATATTAGTGAATGTTAAAGTGGTATGCATATCCACATCTACTTTAAAACGAATACGAATTCAGGTGTGAAAATATGTATAGAATGAATACGATACCAGATCATATACGAACATATTCATATTCGTTTTCATCCCTGATGACTATATACCAAATTCTAAATAGAGGGATATTGTTTATCTCGTGTTCTCTTTGAATTCTTTTGCAAAACAATACCCAATCATTAGGTTTGTTACAATAATATTATTGTGTGATTTGTATTATGCCAAGAAACTGAACTTTAAATCATATAACATCACTTGGTAAAAGAAAATCCAGACCGAAGTATAAACAATGCCGTAGAGAAGGATTACATTTATGACTGAATTTAGTAACTGAATTTGCACAACCATGAAAAGATTTTTCGCCTTCCATCCACACACAACAAAGCCACAATTTTCCTTCCAACCCTCTCCTGGTTAAAAGTAAACTAAACTTGTGATCAAGAGGAATTTTCAAACATGTAGTTGGGAATGAATCCCCAATTAAGCCAAAAATTAAGCTCCATCGGAGTTGACCCTCGCTTAGAAAATATGCCTTTTAGCAACCTTTATCACAAGATCAGAAATAACCTTAAATTCCTTCATAATGTCAAGAACAACATGCATAGATTAAGATGAGCACTTAGTGAGATCATCCGCATATTTCAAGCAGATGGGACAAATATTGCGCCCACGTCCCATTGGCTGTAGAAGGCTTTTTGCCTCTTTTGTTTCCACCAAGCAAGAAAGAATCTCCGTTGCCACTACAAATAACAATGGGCTAAGGGGGTCGGCCCTAGATCCCTTGAAAAAAATCATGAGAAATGCCATTGATCATGACCGAGAATGGTATGGTCCTAGTAGTCCTAATGCAGTTGCGAATCCAAGATATCCATAAATAAACAAAGTCCATAGCTTTAGGAAGATCAACTCTAAGGCAAGTTTAGGAAGCATCTCGCTTCCTTTCAAAACCATGAGCGAATTCCTACACCAAGAGGACTTTGAGTACGCAACTTAGCTGATTATAACTCTCATCACTTAGCTACATTTTAACCATGGAGAGGATGGACATACAAGTTTCTTATTGCTCAACAAAATACTCTTTTTTTCAATATATAATGACACCTACCCAGGGGAAGACGCACGTTATGGGCATGGGGGGAACATGCCCTTCCCTCCCCCCCAACTTCTCAACATCCTTATGTTATCTCTTTAAAAGTAGAAACTATAGCACTAAACAGTTGTATGTGCCCCCCTTACCATGGAAATTTAGAAAACTTTCCAAGACTACAACCGTGTATGGTATGACTCCCACAGATTTGTAAGATCGTGCCCTTCCCTCCCTGTAATCCAAAAGTATTGGTACGCCCTTTTTTTATTGATTTGACAAAATTTTGGATTCCCTTTTTATTGTGAAGAAAATGACACGTCCTATTTATTGATCGTGCCCTCCCCTTCACTGTAAAAACCTCTCACATATTTTCATTGTTTGAAAATCGTACCCTTTGATAGTTCGTCATCCCTACCCGATAGATGACAACAAGTCACGCTCTGCAATCTGCATCCATTCCTGGCGTGGTTACGCAAATTGCATCCTCGTACGAGTCACGTTCTGCAATCGACGTCGAGTACCTCCAACCATCACAACCTCGTCGCTCTCTCTACTCCCACCCCGGACATACCACGACAGCGACTAAGTCGACAAAGATCAAGACATTATCAATGCAATCTCATTAGTGTCTACGACAAAACAATGTTTGCAGGAGATGAGAGATAGCGGATGGACTTCATTAAAGGAAAGAGTTTCTTTATTTTGTAAGAAAAACAATATCGATGTTCCAAGTGAAGACGATTTATATGCGACTGCAGGACGATCAAGACGTAATGTTGATAGAATTACAATTTTGCATCACCATCGTATTCAAGTTTTTTATACAGTCATCAATATGCAAGCTCAAGAGTTGAATGATCGTTTCACATAAGCTAACACGGAACTTCTTTTTTGTGTGGCATGTTTAAATCCAAAAGATTCATTTGCAACATTTGATATTGAAAA
The DNA here is from genome assembly GCA_037367405.1 of Ottelia alismoides. NCBI lineage: Eukaryota > Viridiplantae > Streptophyta > Magnoliopsida > Alismatales > Hydrocharitaceae > Ottelia > Ottelia alismoides. Next base: position 694,529 of record JAZKJV010001994.1, on the reverse strand, counting down.
GCTTATCCATCTTGCACAGTTATATCCGATGGATTTCTCTTCAACAGATTTATTGGTTCTTCGAAATGAAATATTGACATATATTAAAGATGTAAAGCAAACTACATAGTTCTCAATGTTAAATTATGTGACAGAGCTTGCAGAAAAAATGGTGAAAATTTAAAAAGATCACATTTATCCACTGGTGTATTTACTGATTAAGTTGGCATTGACACTACCAGTTGCATCGACTAGTGTTGAAAGAGCATTTTCAGCAATGACTATTGTCAAGACTCGATTGCGCAATCGAATGGGAGATGAATGGATGAATGATGCTTTACTCACATATGTTGAAAGAGATATTTTTGATACTATTGCTGATGATGATATCATGAATTGTTTTGAAAATATGAAAACTAGGCACGACCAACTTTAAGTGAAGGTGTGTATTTTTAAAATGTATTTTATGTGCAAAACAAATATTTATTTTTCTCTATGCAACATGAAAGTTTATGTTGATTATTTTGTGTATTACAATCTTATTATTATTACAACTATTATTAGTTGTTATTTTGTCCTGCCTATTCTGTAATCCTAGGTCCGCCCTTGCACCTACCTAACTTCCCACTGAATCCAAATCTATTTTTTGTAGCTTTGTCTTCTCGGAGCGCCAGACCCGATTTCGGACCTTCCAGAAGCGCGCAAGAAGCGACCGTTCGATCGTTCCACCCAACGGACGGCCGAGATCACTTGACGATCAAACTGTACGAGGCATCGGTTCCAAGCAAGAGCAGGGGAGTGCGGTTCCAAGCAAGAGCAGGGGAGTGTGGAACGACTTGGACGCAAGGCATCGGCAAAGGCCCGAATCTATGTAAAGAACCCCTCACTCGTCACTCCATGGAAGAAGAAGCTTCCGCTTAGGCGTCCAGGGCTTCCCGGAGAAGAGATGTTGGACGTCCAGAGGCGCCGCGTTCAGCTCCTCCTCGTCGTCATCGGGATCCTCGCCCTCAGCATGACAGGTTCCGCCTCTCAATTCCATCATTCCATCGCTTCTCCTTGTTTTGACCCACGCATCAGTTATCGTTTTCGTCTAGATTGTTCTGATTTGAGACCTCTGTTTGTATTTATGTGCAAATCGTAATCCGTTTAATTATTCACCTGATGATTGTATGTTCGGATTGGACTGGGAGTCCTTTTGGCATCGATTAGGTGCAATCGTCTTCGGATTGGATTGTCTTCTTACGATGTGTATCAGTCGATACCAATATGGCGTCCATGTGGGTGGAAAATCAATGTTAGGTGCATCTCTATGATTTCGGTTAATTCTAAAGAAATAGAATATCATTTGACGGATCATTGCAGACAGGGTTGATGGGAATTTCACACGGGTTTTAAATTCAACGAAAAACTGTTGTTTTTTTTAGAAAACGAAGAAGTGTAGTTCTTTTAATATAAACATCATTTGTATGGAGGTCATTTTATAGGCGGGCATTTTGGCTTAGCGGAGCATGTCATGGATATTAAGTTCTGATAGAAGTGAAATAAGCCTCATAAGCTTCGTCTGAAGGAAACGATAGTTATGTATGACATATGGAGGTGTCGATGAATAACTCATTATTATCTTATTCTTATGTTGGGTGGAATACGATGTTTGGAGCAAAAAATAGTGTAAAAATCACGAGTGGTCGGACTATGAGGTATAAATAAGGTGGGCTATACTTTTTCAACGTCCATATTGAATAAGGGTGTTCCGGTTTAAGAGATCCAATTCCAATTTAACTGTATGCCATCGTAAATCATCCCAAACATGGTGTAAATACCAGAATTCTTCCAACCAAGCATGCCCATACCTCCATGCGTTTCCTTTATGGTTTCAAATGGTCAAATACCGATATAGATATATGTGTTATCACATCTTTATCTATTTTTAAATAAGAACATGGATACGGATGCATATATTGACGGATATGAAAAGTATGTTACCATATCCTTAAAAATGGTTACGGATGTAAACGGGATACTTATCATATAGGAATAATATTAGAAGTTTTATATAGATTAGTTTAATATACATTTATTTAATGGAGCATATATTATATAAATATAATACTACAACGACAACAAAGTCTCTTCCCACAATTAAGTAGGGTCAATTACATGGATTCTTCGCCTACATTCATATCTATCTTGGGTCAGTCCCGGACTTACATTCAAAAAATTAAGATCCCTTCGTATAGTCTCTTTCCAACAATTGGGTCGTCCTCACCCTCTCTTAGCCGGCTCAACATCCCAACACTCGCATCTCCTAACTGGTGCATCAACTGATCTTCTTTGTAAATGACCAAACCATCTTAAGCAATTTTCTCGCATCTTATCCTCGATCGGAGCTACACTAACTTTCTTTCTGATTGCATGAATCCGATCTTCACGCGCGTGTCCACATATCCATCTTAGCATTTTCATTTATGCTATAACCATTATCTACACATGTCTATACTTCACAGACCAACATTCAGATCCATAGAACATAACAGGTTTCATGACTGCTTTGTAAAACTTTCCTTTAATTTTTAAAGGAATTTTCTCACCACAGAGAACAACAGATGCTCTTCTCCACTTTAGCTAACCTGCATTTATTCTATTAGTAACAACTCTATCAATTTCCCCATCATATTGCAAAATAGATCCCAGATATCTAAAAGAATCTCTCTTCCGAATGTTATCGTCACCAATCTTCACATCGATTCTGTCACCATTGCTTCCATCAAAGGTGCACTCCATATATTCCGTCTTAGCCCTACATATACGAAATCCTTTAGTCTCCAATGCTTGTCTCCAGACCTCAACCTTCTCATTTACTCCATCTCTAGTCTCGTTAATCAATACAATATCATCAGCAAATTACATACACCAGTGTAACTCATCCTGAATATGACTTGCCAACTCATCCATAATCAAAGTAAAAAGAAATGGACTCAAAGATGAACCTTGATATAAACAAATGTTGATGTCAAAATAGCCAGTCTTCCCAGACGGGGTTCTTACATAAGATAAAGCCCTATCATACACGTTCTTTATGAGCTTAATGTATAGGACATGTACTTGTTTCTTCTCCAAAACTCTCCACGATATCTCTTGTAGGATAGAATCATAAGTCTTCTCCAAATCAATAAACATCATATGGAGGTTCTTCCTTTTAGCTCTGTAAATCTCCATTGCTCTCCTTAACAAATGGATGTCTTCAATAGTTGAGCAACCTGACATGAATCCGAATTGGTTTACTTTTACGTTGGAAACTTGCCTCAACCTTCTTTCGATTAAACGTTCCCAAATTTTCATAGTGTGACTTATCAGCTTGATACCTCTGTAATTTGAACAATTTTGAATGTCTTCTTTATTCTTATAAAGAGGTACCCCGATACTCCTCCAATCTTCAAGCATTTTCTTGCTTCATCAAATAACATTGAATAGATTCATAAGCCTAATCAAACCACGCTCACCTAAAACTCTCCATACTTCTATAGGGATGTCATTCAGTCCTACACCTTTCCAGGTCTTATAACCTTCAAAGCCTCCTCTACTTCCTTTCTTTGTATTCGTCTATAGCTTGCACGATTCGAGTAATTTTCACTACTAGCTAGATCACCCAAGTGATCTCTCTATTTCCTTCCCCAATGCAATGTTTATGGAAGTACCGCTCCCATCTAGTTTCTATATCCTTCTGAGTAACAAACATGTAACCTTCCTCGCCCTTAATGCATCTCACTTGAGAAAGGTCTTTGGTCTTTCTTTCTCTTGCTTTAACCAACTTGGATATATCTTTCTGGCGTTTCTTAGTGTAAATATAGTAATATACTTATATCATAATAATTATATCAAGTATTGTGAAAGGAAGTATAAAATTATGGCATATATGTTTAAAAATAAATCTACAACTATATTTATATATGAAAATGGATATGCAGATATGGATACAGATATTTTGCAGATACCAACGTAATATTCATATCGTATCCATTTTAAAATAGATACGCACGTATATCAAAATCTGCATAATTCGGATACTATGGGTGACTGCACGGATATATCCAAACATTGTCTATTATTTTCCTTCATTTCCATTTGTTTTTGAAACAACCAAACACATAAAATTGTTTCCCTTCAATTTTCTTTTTTTTCTTTCCTGCTTTTATTCTTTCCCTTCTATTCCATTCACTTTGTCAATAACCAAACACGATTTTTTTAGAATTTTTTAGAAAAATTAAAAGTGCAAAAATATCTCCAACATGTCTTAAAAAGTACATTATTTGACATGGTGTTCATTAGGTGAGATTTTGCATATGTAGCACGCACTCTGTAATTTACTTTGCATATAGGAATTTATTTGTGAAACATAGACATGTGCACAGCCAGAGAATGGCAATAACGGAAATGAAATTGCTATATATAATGTGTGATCATACACGAAAAGATCGGATTTGGAATGATGTGATCAGAAGAAAAGTTGGTGTAGCTCCAATAGAGGATAAGAAGAGAGAAAGCCCTTAAGGTAGTTTAACCATTTGCCACGGAGGTCGTCTGATGCACCAATTAGAAGATGCGAGTTTTGGGATGTTGAGCTAGCTAAGAGAAGGCGAGGAAGGCCCAAAGGTGTTGGAAGGAAATTATTCGAAGAGATGTTAGTTATTTGGATCTAAATCGGAGCATGACCAAACTAGATCTGGATAGAGACGAATAATCCATGTATTTGACTCTACTTAAGATGGGAGAAGACTGGTTGTTGTATATAAGAATTTGTCCGCAATAACATGTTAAGGATTGTTATTAGAGGCACATACTTCTCCCTGTAGACACTTCATAGTTTACTTATGATATTTAAAAAGCAAGGATATAAACCACGACCTTGAATTTCAGCAAAATTCCGTTCGAACTTCTTTTTCTCTAGATCACTGACATTGATATCTCTTTGTTCTTTGTTTTTAGGAATTCCCCATTGCCAATATCTGCGAAATATCAACAAAATGGATGAAATGTGAATATACCTTGGTCTTTTCTTTAATCCTGTCTGATATCGACAGAAATTCTCCCCATTTAGTCACATCTGTAGATGTATTTTTTAGAGTTGTTGGGTGAGTTTTCTTATTAATAAGAAGTTTGGTCAATTTTTCTTTCAATTTAAGTGCACTGGTGGAAGAGAGATCTCCATCCAATTAATAAGCACACAGATGACACAGTGTTTTTCGTGAAGGGGGAGCCTGTGAGGCCAGTAGGTTGTCGACTTGATAGAGATATTTGGGAGATTCTTTAGTCTGCAAATCAACATGCTGAGATCCTTATTTATGCCTTTCTATTTGAGTGTACGGTGGCTAGGACATGTGGGGAACGACTGGGAACAACATCCCTTATTCAAGCTACGTACATGGGTTTTTCCTTGACGATAAGGAGAATCTGAGGAGGATTTGATGTTCGGGGTGGTTGGTTCTCCTTGAGTAGGATGAGTTCGTGATCAAGGTCTACTTGGCCCTGTAGAATGGCTTGGAGGAGTTAAATCTAGGTAAGGATTGTAGGCTGCTATTGGAGGTGGAGATTTTCATTTGGTTGCTCAAAGGTAAGGGATTGATGACGTGAGCTTTTGGAGCATGTTTTGTTTAGAAGACAGTGGTTTTATGCCCCATCTGTATGTGGTGGAGGAAGATACTTGCCACCTCTTCTAGTGTGAATGCTAGAGAGGTGTTGAGGATGGTTTCGGTTGATTGGTTGGGTTGTTTTAGCTTAGATCAAAAGTAAGAGATTGATGATGAGAGCCTTTGGAGTATGTGGTATTGTGAATATTTTGGTTTCATGCCCCATTTGTAGGGGGTGGAGGAAGATATTTGCGGCCTCTTCTTCTAGCGTTACAATGCTAGAGAGGTGTTGAGGAGGGTTTCAGTTGATTGGTTGGATTGTTTTAGCTCAAATCAATTTTAAAAGAGCTTTGGGATGCAACGTATTGGTCGAGAGCTAAAAGTGCTTAGCCTTTTGCTATTTTTCGAGTGTTGTAGCTTGTTATTTTCAGAGAGGAATGGCATTGTGTTGATAATGATTATGCATTCGCATGCTTTTCGATTGAATCATGGTCAAAGTACTTATAATTTATTTCTTTGCAATGAATGGAGCTACTAGGTGAACATCAATTAAGGGTGATCACCATTCTTTTTCCAAAAAAAGAAGTTTGAGATTTAAATTTTCTATGGAACCCCATATGTCATTAGTTCATTAACAACTATTTGTGATAATAGTATAACTTATACTCATACTTCAACTCCAAATGTATAACTTATATACATCTTTCAACTCCAAATGTCAACTTATTTCACTAATCTTTAATTAGATTTCAGAGGCTTTGCCCCTCGAGTCCCCCGTAGGTGAGCACGCTTTCTCTCCTCCTATTAACAATGCCTCCCTTTTAGACGGGGGTTTCGTCTATATTTAAATGAAGTTGTTGCATAAACCAAATTATAATTATATGGCATGAGATTATGATTGCATCCCTTAATTTTTTTTAAATTGTATGGCATGAGATTATGATTGTTGCAATACATAGACACTAAGAAACATGCACACATGAGAAGCATACATGGTTCATGATTTCTAGTTATTATGTTAGCAAAGTAAGTATTTACTGCCTAGTATTTATTACATATATATAATGAATTTTTTATCATTAAACTTGTAGTGCATTCTAGTTTCTTCATAGTTTGTATTTTACTTCCTACAGCATCAATATTTCAGCATATGATATATGATATCGTATAAAACAAACATCTTTTTCTGAAAGGAAAAAAGACTACTGTATAACTATAAGTATGCATCCCAAAAACTTCACCATCAATTCACAGGGTTACAAGTACGGAGCTTTTTAAAGGCAAATAATTCCATGAGCCAACTGTTCACTAGTGCTTTGCATGCGCAATTACATTTGTACCCACTTAATGGACTAGTGGTAGTACAATGTGTCTACTACACAAAAACCAGGGTTCAAATCCCACTCTTGCAGGGGTTGCGTTAGGTGGTCGACGGTCAGTGTAAAAAATAGTCGATTCTTTCAACATGGATTTGCGCAAGAATCCATGTAGCCAACCCTACTTATAGTGGGAGAAGGCTTAGTACATTTATTACCTTTCCTCCTGGAAGATTAACCTGTTTCTTGCTAGCCATAACACTCAGATACAGCCACGGTTCGGGATCTATCATCCTTTGGACCACGCCAACCAGACTTTATAGATTCCTATAAACTTGCTGCACAGTCTGTTGTAATCAAATCGTTACCAAATCTTGACTGGACATCTACGGAACCCACACATGTGAAGAATAAGTGGTCAACGTCTTCATTGACCCCCTAACACCACGGACACTCCAGATCTAAACCCTTCAAGAAATGTGATAGCACATCTCCCATCAACAATCACCCTCTTCTTAAAAACCAAAGAAATACCTTAATTCCTGTGGCCACCTTCCAATGCCATAATCTCTTACAATCAACATGCAACCACATGGAAATAAAACGAAGTTCTTAAATCAGATCTCTATTTTAGCAAATAGGTAATATATTTATATCTTATGTATTGACAAAAAACATAAAACAATAATTTTAGCAAAAAAGTTGATTTAGAGACATTTCTTGATTGTTGGTGGTATTGGCATAATATCAATGAATTTCGTCAAATCCTTTCGGTCTTTAGCAAAACGATACTGAAATCAACATTAAAGTCATAGTATATAGTATAAGCTGCTAAGGAAAATTTAGGGGTAATGGGAGATGACATGAACTTGTTTATATGACTGGCTCGAGGGCTTTGGAACCTGATTTTCTTGTTTTATTTATCCAACCTGGTAACTTATTTATTTATTATGTATTTCTGAATGGTCCTTCTATCTGGAGATGGAATATCGGCTTGATGAAAATGGGATTAGACAGGAGCATCATTTTCTTGTAATTCGGTACAAAGATAATAGTAGATATAATAATCAAGATGGTTTTAATATTTTTGTTTGTCAGAAATAGTTTTCCATCAGATGAACTTAATGAGTTTGTTTAATTAGAAATTTGCCTTGTCACTGATTTTTCATCTTGTGAAGCTCATCATATTTGTTTTGAATTCCTTAAATAGAAAGCTTATTATCATGAGAATAAATAAGATATTTTGAAGACAGTGGGAAGGAAAGTACCATGACTTATATATCTAAATTATTTGATGCCATTTGTGTTGGGAATAGATTCCCCGATCGAATTGCGGAATATTATCAAATTGATAAGCGGATCCTGCAGGCAAAATATTTCAACCACAGAAAAAATCAACCACAGATGTACGGAAATTTTTTTAACGTCGAAAGTCCTCTGTGTGAGGGGAAAAAACCACGGGGTTGATCGCAACCTAAAATCAAGCACTATAGTCGAAGTAATCTCCCGTAAGGGGATTACAAAAGGCCGATCCTCAATACGGTGCTACAAATCACCAAACAATGGAGAATAATAGAGAGGAGAAATATCACCCTATGGTAAATCCTTTGCCAAACTGTAGGGAAGAATGTTGGAGAAGAACTGCTCCAAAGGTTACTCCCCCCAAACTCTGCGGCAACGACAGACCTTCTTTCTTCTTCCTCTCTTTCTTATTTCTTTCTTATGCTAGGAGAGCTTGTGTTGGGATGATCCTGATATGCACTCCATGCCCCCTATTTATACTCCATGGAGATGGGTAAATAAAGAAACATGAATTCATACATCCAATAGGACTAAGAAAAGATGACTCCTAATTGTAAAAGGTAATTGATCTCCTCCAATTAATAATTGATTTTTTCTTTTCCAAATAGGACTATCAATATCCTATATGTATAGACTAGGTTCCCACAAGGAGGAGAATCCATCCAACAAATCGCCCCCTCACCGACAATGTGGGAACTGTTTCAAACCTGCGAGGGAGCAACATCTCTCGAACTTTCCAAGTGGCAAAGTCTTTGTCATCATATCAACACCGTTATCATCTGTGTGGATCTTATCAAGTACAATCTGCTTTGATTCTAATACATAACGTATTCAATGATATCTGACATCGATGTACTTCGATCTTGCATGGAATATAGAATTATTGCTAAGATGAATAACACTCTGATTGTCACAGTAAAGCACATACTTGTTTTGATGAAAATCAAGTTTCTGCATGAACTTCTTCATCCACAACAACTCTTTGCATGCCTCTATAGCTGCAATGAACACAACCTCTGTAGTGGATAAAGCAACACACTTCTGGAGACGAGACTGCCAAGAAACTGCACCATCTGCAAAGGACATCATGTAACCTGATATGGATCTTCTCCCATCAATGTCACATGCTATGTTTGATTCTATATATCCAAGAAGAATAGGTTTCTCTGCTCCAAAGCAAAGAGAGTAACTGCTAGTACATCGAAGATATCTTAAGATCTATATAACTGCTTTCCAATACAATTTTCTTAGATTTGAGATTAACCTACTAACAATTCCAACTGCATGAGCAATATCTGGCCTTATAAAAATCATGGCATACATGTGACTACCTGTGGTTGATGCATAGGGAACTCGTTCCATATCTTTCTTCTCTGCATTGTTCTGTAGTCTATCTTTGAAACTTAACTTGAAATGCGCTCCAAGAAGGGTGCTGGCTGTCTTTGCCTTCTCCATATGAAATCTTTGAAGTACCCTCTCAATGTACTTCTCTTATGAAAACTGAAGTTTCCTTGCTCCCCTGTCTCGAGTGATCTTCATGCCCAGAATCTGATTTGCATGTCCCAAGTTATTCATAGCAATGGACTTGCTAATCTCCTTTTTCGGGTCAAAAATTCTCCCTCTATTGTTGCCTACAATCTGCATGTCGTCAACATAAAGCAGCAAAATGATAAAATCACCACCTGAGAATTTCTTTATGGACACACAATGGTCTGAAATGCTCTTGGAGTAACCATTCTCTCCATGAACGAGTTAAACTTCTTGTACCACTGCCTGGATGCTTGCTTCAAGCCACATAGACTCTTCTTCAGTCTGCAAACACAGTCTTCCTTGCCTTTGACTGTAAAGCACTCAGGTTGCAACATGTAGATTTCCTCCCCAAGGTCACCATGGAGGAAAGCTGTCTTCACATCCATCTGTTCAACCTCTAAATCAAGACTAGATGCCAAGCTGAGAACCACCCTGATAGAAGACATCTTCACCACATGAGAAAAGATCTCCTCAAAGTCAACTCCCTTCCTTTGTAGAGTATTCATCATGTTCACTCTATAAACCCATTTGTTTCTCAATGCTCGTTTGCCTTTGGACAACTTGACAAGCTCAAAGGTATGATTGTCATGAAGACACTCCATAGTTTCTACCTATCTCTTTGTTTGCATCTTGCAAGGCTTTTTCATATCATTCGGGCTCATCATCTGTCAACAAAATGTACTCATGTGCATAATCTCTGGTGGAGGGTCGCCTCTCTCCTTTATGTGTCTATGTGGTGGGAGAGCCTCAGAAGAAGAGCCTTCGTCATCATGGCGACCATCATCACCACCGTCATCTGCATCATCATCATCATCAGGAGTGGTATTCTGTGGTACATACTCCTCATGTCCTACATTTGGTACCTGTTCATATGATGATGCACCACATGTGGAGCCTTCTGCAAAGGGACTGTCTCCATATCATCTGGCTGATAGCTGCTCGAAGGAGAGTTCTTAGCAACCTTTTGGATGTCCTCAACAGTTTGATTTTCAGAGAAGATTACATCCCTGTCCTCACCAGCTTCTTATCAACTAGATTATACAACTTGTACCCAAGCTCATCTTGTCCATATCCCAAGAAGATGCAATGCTTTGTCTTTGCGTCGAACCTGGACCTCTCATCCTTGGAAAATGCACAAATGTGCGGCATTCAAAGACCTACAAATATTTGTATGAGACATCCTTTCCATGCCAAATCCTGTCAAGAACATCACCATCCAAGGGTACATGTGGAGAGAGATTAATAATATGAACTGCAGTAAAAAGTGCTTCACACCAAAAGGAGTAAGGCAACTTAGTCTCAGAAAGGAGATATTTGACTCTCTCAATAAGGGTCCTGATCATTCTCTCTGCAACGTCATTCAATTGTGACATCTTGGGTGAGGTCTTCTGGTGCTTGATACCATGAGACTTGCAATACTCATCAAACGACCCAATGTACTCAGCACCATTATCACTACGGATGCACTTCAACATCTTTTCAGATTGTTGCTCCACTAGTGCATGAAAATCCTTGAAAAGTACAAGAATTTGGTCCTTCCTCTTCAAGGCATAGAACAAACTTTCCTATAAAAATCATCAATGAATGTAACAAAGTAAAGTGCACCACCAAGAGAACTTACTTTCAACGGACCACACACATCTGTGTGAACAAGCTCCAATGGTTGCATCTTTCTAGAAGGTGAATGGCTCTTGAAGGAGATTCTCGTATGCTTCCCAATCAAGAAGGGCATTCATCTCTCCACCTTCTCTTTCTTGATGTTAGAGATTGCAGAAGATTTCTTTCTTTATATTATATTGTAACCGCACGAGGGCTTTTATGTTAACAGAATATTCTATGTAGGTATTTGTTAAGAGAATATTCTATAGAGCATATTTTATAGAATATTCCCCTTTGAGCCCTTTAGGGTTTAGTCCTATATAAGGACCCCTAGACCTCTTGAATAAAGAATGAATCATCTTTTCTTATCATCCTTTCACATGGTATCAGAGCAGCGATCCTAGGTCGGTGTTCTGACCTAATCATCCCTCTGCCATCACCGGCCCTCCAAGTCCCTCTACAGCCGCGTGCTGCCTCAGGTCTCCGCACCTTCTACCCTAGGCCTGCACCGCCTTAGGCCCGCGTCGCTTCGGGTCCCCAGGCCCTGCCAAGTCTTCGGTACATGCGAGGGGGTCGGGCTGACCATCCCCAAGCTGCTTTAGGGCAGCCAGGTACCTCTGTCAGGCCGCGCAGGCCCGCCTCGCACCTCCTCGCGCTGCCAGGCACCTCTTCTAGCCCTCCCAGGGCCTCCTTGCGCCGCCAGGCGCCTCTGCCAGGCCCCTTGAGGGCTCCGTTGTACCACCTTGCGTTGCCCAGCGCCGCCAGGTGCCTCTACTAGGCAGGCCGGCCTCTCAGCGCCGCCAGGGCCTCCCCTTTACGTCGCCTCGTGCCGCCCAGTGCCGCCTGGCATATCTGCCAGGAAGGTCAGGCCCTACTCACGTGAGGAGGCCAACTCCACCAGGCCCCCTCTTGCTGGTGCTTGTGTCATCAAATGATTATTGACTCATCCTTCTTACTCCTTGATGAGGATTTAGATATTTGATGATAAATTGAGGCAAGATATACTCTATAGGTCACTTTTTCTCGGCCTAAGCCACCACGATGACGTCTGCTGATATCAAGCCCACGTATCGTTGCTGGTACAAGGCACTTCTATCAAGTTGAAGGGCTCCGAAAATTATGTTTTATGGTCTCGGTTTTTCAAAGTATTTGTTGGTGGCCAGTGTAGGAGCTACATTCTTACAAAAGTTCCACCTGCGGAAACAGATAAGGACTATGAAACTTGATTTGTTGATAATTGCCGGGTTATTACTTAGATGACGAACAATGTTGATCCAAACATTGCTGTGATTCTTCTTTACAAAGACACCACTAAGGCAATGTGGGAAAACCTTGAGCATACATATTCTCAGAAGACGATTAAGTCTCGTCTATCGGACATATAAACAAGGATTTGGTCTACTACTCAGGGAGAATCAAGTCTTATTGAATACTACATGCTTCTTACAAGCCTTTTTGAGGAACTACTTATTTTTCAGCCTGCATGTTGTGATAAACAAGGAGGAGAACGTGCTGAATGGTAGGTTTATAGATTTCTCTCGGGACTAAATGCAAAATATAGCATGTAAAAGATCAGTTCCTGATGGTTGATACTCTACCTACTCTTGAGACAATCTTCGGACGCTTACAGGAGCTAGAGACTCCAATTAAGCACTCTACCACCCACATCTTTACAGAGAGGATGACCCACTATACCTCCTCGGGATGCCGAGGGCGTCATAACTATCAAGGAGGACGGGGATGTGACTCAGGGTGTGGACGTGGTCGTGAACCTGGACGCAGCCACGACTCTGAACGCGGACGCGATCATGGACGTGGTCGTGATTCTTCCGCTCGGTATCCAGCATGCATACACTGTGGACGTTGGAATCACCCTTCTGATCGCTGTTGGGCAACGTTTGGGATGCAACCTAATGCCAACAGTGCCTATGATGAAGTATCGTATGGTGCAACTGCAGATACATCTACTCAGCAAACCAACGAGGCACAAACCCCATTCACTGCTTCTGAATATGCTCGCATACGACAATTGCTGCAAGAATCTAGTCCTTCTGATAATAATGCTTCTGCCCCTAGTGCTAGCCTGGCTACTACCTCAGGTACAGTAGCAAACTCTATCTCTGCCTCTAAGCATGCCTGGATTATTGATTCTGGAGCCTCTACCCATCTGACGTGAGAAGGAAGTTTGCTAACCTCCTCCCAGCCATCTTCCTCTGTGAAGACTGTTCTGGTTGCTAATGTGGATTATTCTCCAGTGACTGCTGTTGATACTGTTAACTTTTCTTCCAAGCTGCATCTAACAGATGTTCATTGTGCCCCTGCTTTTCCTCTCATCTTTCTATCAGTACAGAAGCTATGTCATCAGCTTAACTGTCGTGTTATTTTTGATGAGGTTTGTTGTTATTTTCAGGACATCTGGACGAGGAAGATTTTTGGTGGGGATCATGAGAGGAACGACCTCTATTACCTCGACATCCCTTTTGATTCCAACTTTGCTGGTGCGGTCTCCATCTCTGAAGATCCTTTTCTATGGCATTTTCATCTTGGCCACTCTTATGCTAAAGCTCTCTCAATGATGTTCCACGAACTTTCTATGCTGAAACCCTTTGAGTGTGAAGCATGCCAGTTCGGGAAACATCATCGAGCCTCCTTTCCTGCACGAGCTGAGCCTCGCCACCATATTCCTTTTGCACTTGTTCACTGTGATATCTGGGGACTCTGTCCGGTCCGAAGTCTAAGTGGTCATAAATATTTTGCTATCTTTGTGGATAACTACAGTCGATCATCTTGGGTTTTTCTGTTAAAGGAACATTCAGAAATTAACAATATTGTCAAGAATTTCTTTTACTTTGTCAAAAACATCTCCTAAAATATTTCATTCTGATAATGCATTGGAATTTACACAAAATGATTTAACATCCTTCTTTGTTTCCCAGCGTGCTATCCATCAAACCTCTTATCCATATACCTCCCAACAGGATGGGATACCTGATAGGAAAATTCGACACCTCCTCGACATTGGCCGCTCTCTTTTTACCCAAATGAAGGTCCCCAAAACCTATTGGGGAGATGCTGTTCTCACCGCTTTCCATCTTATCAACAAAGTTCCCTCTGTCTCCCTAAATGACTCCACACCCTTTACCTTATTTTATCTAAATGACTCACCATTTCATCTACCTCTGCGGTTTTTTGGATGCACGCCTTTGTTCACAACTTTCATACTGCAGAAAAATTATCGTCACGTGCAATTAAATGTGTTTTTCCGGGTTATTCCCAAATAAAGAAAGGGTATAGATGCTATGATCCTTGTAGTAAATGCTATTATATATCAGCTGATGTCACCTTTTTCGAACAAACTCGCTTCTTCAGTCAAGATGTGTCTGACATACCATTAGAACTTCATCCTCCACCAATTGTGTATAAAAGAAAACGTGTGTCCCCTTTTGTTCCTGTCCCTCTACCTGTTCCTTTGTTGCAGGAAAATATGCCATCTTCAAGTGCCCCCACCAACACTACCCTGAATGATCCTCAGGAGCTTCCCATTGCCCTACGCAGAACAAAGAGGCAATGCACTATTCATCCTATGCCTAATTTCACGTCCACTAGTAGCCTATCATGTTCTAATAAAAGATATGCAGATGCTCTTATGACAATATCTGTTCCAAGAGACTATCACAATGCATTACAGGACCACGGGTGGCGACAAGCTATGAATGAAGAAATGGATGCTCTCAATTCCAGAGGAACATGGGATCTAGTTCAGTGTCCCCAAGGTGTCAGGCCTGTTGCATGCAGATGGATCTTTACTACGAAACATTCTCCAAATGGCTCTATTGACAGATTGAAAGCAAGACTTGTGGTAAAAGGCTTTACACAGACACATGGAGTTAATTACTTCGAGACTTTTTCACATGTTTCCAGGATGGGGTCTATTCACACTATCCTCTCTGTAGCCATAAACAAAGGCTGACCTATTTTTCAATTGGATGTCAAGAATGCATTTCTATATGGTGATCTTGAGGAAGAAGTTTACATGATGCAACCCCCAAGTTACGAAGTCGAGGGGGAGTATGTTTGTCGATTTCGCAAAGCAATTTATGGTCTAAAACAAAGTCTAAGGGCATGGTTTGACATACATAGTTCAGAGATTAACACTCTGGGATTTCAGAGAACTACATCTGACCATTCTGTCTTTGTTAGAAAACGATCAACATGTACTGTCATACTAGCTGTATATGTAGATGACATGGTTGTTACAAGTGACGATGATAAAGGAGTGCTAGAATTGAAGACTTTTCTGCAAAAGGTTTTTGTTACCAAGGATCTAGGGTAACTTCGTTATTTTCTGGGTATAGAAGTCTTACGCATCAAGAAGGGGCTTCATATGTCACAAAGAAAGTACTGCTTAGATATACTGACTGAGGCGTGACTACTTGGGTGCAATCCTTCTGGCATACCTGCAGAACCAAACAAACATTCTACACCAGATGATCCTGCCTTTGAAGATACTACAAGATACATAAGCTTGGTTGGCAAACTTCTGTACCTTACTGTTACTAGGCCAGACATATCATATGCTGTGAACAAAGCTAGCAAATACATGGAGAAACCATGCTACGGCCACTGGTAAGATGTTCTTCAGATCCTTCGCTACTTGAAGGAATCCCCTGGAGGTGGTCTATTCTATGGGGCAAATGGATACACTAAGGTTGCTGCTTATGCTGATGCTGATTATCCAAGCTCACCTCAGGATCGTCGTTCTACGACGGGCTATGCGATGATGGTAGGAGGTAACCGTGTTAGTTTGAGGAGCGAAAAATAGACGGTGGTTTCCTGTTCCAGTGTAGAGGCAGAATATAGGGCAATGACCCAAGCCACCTGCGAAATTACTTGGTTCCTGTCTCTTTTGCAAGAACTCAATATTGCTATCACTACTCATGTTCCTCTATACTGTGATAACAAATTTGCCACCTATATTACTACAAATCCTGTATTCCATGAGAGAACCATACACATTGAGATCGATTTTCATTTTGTTCGTGATGCTATACGAGAAGGTAAGATTTCTACACCACATATCTCAACAGACCTTCAGCTTGAAGATATATTCACAAAGGTCTTATCAAAGAAGCGCTTTTCGTGGATATCTTCCAAGTTGGGCATGATCGATGGATATGTTCCAACTTAAGGGGGAGTGTTAGATCTCCTCATCATAGACAATGAGGAACTCATGCTGTGCCACTGCAACAACTTGTTCATTCTTTTTCTCTTGCTTGTCGCTACCATTCTTGTTATCTCTCTTGAACTGGAAGTAATACTTCTTGATGTGCCTTTTCTTCTTGCAATAATGACACTCCATATTTTGATATCTGGATCTAGACTTGCTTCTGCCATTATCACTACCTGTATCAGTTCTCTGTGACAAGAACCTCTTAATGTGAAGAGCTTCCTTCAGTTTTTCTTCGCACCTCCTCATTGAAAATGTCGGACTTGACTGTCTCCAAAGAAACGGCCTTACTGACTACAGAATTCGTAAGTGAGACTATTAAAGTCTCCCATGAATCTGGTAGAGTAGCAAGCAGTAACAGTCCCTATATCTCATTTTTATATTTTATCCCCATGCTCGTCAACTGACTAGTAATTCCTTGAAATTCATTAAGAAAATTTAGTACAGAGCTGCCTTACTTGAAGCTCAAATTCACCAGTCTCTTGAGAAGAAATAGTTTGTTACTTTCCGTCTGCGTAAAGATTTTCAACTTCAACCACAAGATTCTAGCGAGACTTTCATCTTGAATATAGTTGTAGACATTTTCATCAACCAACTGTCTTATGAAGCCACAAACCTGTTCGTGTTCAAATTCCTATTCCTCATCGGTTTTGGCTTCAGACTTCTTCGTGGAGAACACCGGAAGGTGCATAGCCTTCACATATAAAAGATCCTTCATCTTGTTCTTCTACAAATTGTAATTAGTCATATTAAAACTAATTATCCTGCTCGAATCAAACTCCATCTTGTAATCCATCATTAAACCTAGCTCTGATACTACTTGTTGGGAACAGATTCCCCGTATAGATCGAATTGCGGAAAATTATCAAAGTTGATAAGAGGATCCTGCACGATATATCACTACAAGTACGAGTAAAATATCTCAACCACATAAAAAATCAACCACAGATGCACGGAGATTTTTTTAACGTGGAAAAACTCTCAATGTGAGGGGAAAAAACCACATGGTTGATCGCAACCCAGAACCAAGCACTATAATCGAAATAATCTCCCGTGAGGAGCTTACAAAAGGCCGGTCCTCAATACGATGCTACAAATTATCAAACAATGGAGAATAATGGAGAGGAGAAATATCATCCAATGGTAAATCCGTCACCATACTGTAGGGAAGAATGCTAGAGAAAAACTGTTCCAAAGGTCACACAAAGAGTGTTTATAGCTCAAATGAAGATGATAAGGATGTATAATGAGTTTAAAAAGTATCCGGTCCTTATTGATAATAATATAAAAAAGTGGGCGACTTCAATAAACTGGGAGAATTACATTTAAGGTGGTTTGAGGATCTTTAAAGGTCATTGATGCCCGAAGTTTAGATATTTGATGACTTGGTTGATGAGTTTTATAGGAGGGTTGGGGAAGATCAAAGAAATGCAAGATTGAAGTTGGCAAAAACTATCCAGCTTACTTAGATCTAAGTCCAGGCATGGATAAAGAAAGATCTATTAGAGGCAGTGACAAGGCCATGTGGCCGACCCCATTGATGTGGGTAAAGACTTGGTTTTATATGATTTAGTGATGTAGGTTACTATGGAACAATTTCTGATGCATTCACGATGTTGTTCATTTGTAATGGCGCTATCTTATATTTAAAATTAAAGCTGTTATTCTTTTCTGAATCTTATATTCTCTTGATGATTTTCTTTATCGTAGTTTTATTCTGGTTCATATTCTCGTACAATTAGCTCAACTGCAAATTGCCTGTCTATCTTGATGCTTTGTCTCCGTATATGCTTTTTTAATGGGAGCTGTCTAGAATTTGTAATTGAAGTTTTCCTTGTTTTCTCTCTGTGCTTGAGTACCATTTGCATGAATGGGGAGGAAGTGTCTGACGATTTATCTCTGAGAAGGTTTTGCAATTAAATCCTGATCCTAGTTTGTGTTAACCCTGAATAAAGGCAATTGGCAGAAATGAGTGAAGCTGATATCTGCTGATATTAGCTATCCAGTGTGGTTCATCTAATTTTGTTCTTGAGATTTGACCCGTGTGAAAGTGGGATACAAGCAAACGGAGAAAAATGGTGGCAGAGATAGCTAGATGTTTAGATACATGTCAACATTATCAGCCTTTAAAGTAACTGCAGTTTTCTTCAGGTTTTATGGCATTGTCTTGTGGCCGAGGGATTGCCATCTCCGTGGCTGCATTTTAGCCAGGCATCAAAGTCTTCCATTCGTATCTGGATGTTGTATTAAGAATTAAATTCCTGCAACTGAACTACAATTCCCCTGAAATGATATCTGCAAGTGTACAAAACCAAAAGAGAGAGAAGATGATGGAGTTCGGTGTAGTCGGTGAGAGGACTGAGAGGAGGCCTGTATATATAGTGTGAGAGGGAGAACGGTGCTATTTGAAATTGTGAGTAGTGTTTGATTTGGATGATCTTGCAAAGAAATGTAAATGAAGCGGGTCTGTAAAAAGAGAGTGGGAATATGGATAATTGAAAGCGAACAACAGTCTGAGAGGGTAATATTTATATTTGCTTCGTCTGATGTGGCTATAGTGGGTGCTTCACGTGTGATTGTCGGGAGCTGATGATCTGCTACTCATATGACGGCATTGGGAGTTACCAACGGAGACTTATCTAATGTCAGGCCTAGGTTTGTGGATGTATGGCTTGATGTGCAACAAAGCGTAGGTGGGTGTTGTAGTGAGGCTTTTGGACTACGAGGAACAATGTGAGAGGGAGGTTTTATATTTGCTTCCTCTGGCGAGACTTTCTTGTGCTGGTACCAATGCATCTGTTGGTGTGCTTGTTGGAGATACTACAATGCTTCTCGTTATGATACTTTACCCGCACTTAGGGCCCATTTGTTTGACTGGAAAGGAATTACGATGGAATGCAATCAAGACAAGAATGGAATTAACATAAGAATTGAAGGGAATAAGTTCTTCCATTCCATTGTTTGGTTCATATTATGAATTGAAATATTTATTATTAGATACATCTTATGTTTGGAAAGGAAAAAGAATAGAAATAAAACGTCCTTCATTTGATATATTTTATTAAGTAGAAAAAATAATCGGTATCATCCGATTTCTTTTTTCATATAATTAATATATTTCATGTAAGGAATGAATAGTCAAACTTAAATGGAAGTTACTTTGATTTTTTCCATACAATTGATGTTTTTGATAAATCCATATCCCTATCCGCTAGAATGTTTTATTATCATATATGTATCCATATTTTAAAAAATAAAAAATGTTATGTGTATCGTATTCGCAAAAAAAAAACATATCCATATCCGTATACACTAAAATGTAACATGTATCCATATTTAAAAAATTAAATATGGTATACATATCCATATCTATAGCTGCAAAAAAACCATTTCCACGTCCATATCTGTTTCCGCAAAAAATCCTCATCCATATCCATATTTATATCCGTAAAAAAAATGAAATCCATATCTATGGCTGTATATGTATCCACTAGAATATAATCAGTATCCATATCTTAAAAAATTGAAAATTGCATCAGTATCCATATCAATATTAGAAAAAAAATCTCATGTCACTATACATATCCATATCTAGAAAAAAATAAAAAAATACATATCCATGTTCGTATCAGTATCCGTAAAAAATCATATCTGATTTATTTAATCCATATATTATTTATATTTAATATATATATATATATATATATTTGTATTCGTATCCTTTGGAAAAGAGATCGGTTGTGTTGTAAAAACTCCAAAGTAATCCCAGGAGAGAGTTTGACAACCCAACATCATTTGTTAGTCTTGGGTGTACAAATAAAAGGGTTGGTAAAGAAAAGGAGGGTTCCTAAGATCACTAGAACTAGATGGTGGAATCTTCCACTGAAGCAATCGAGCTTCAGGGAGAAGGTTTTAGAAGACTCATCTTGGGATTGTAACGGAAGTGCAAACGAGATGTGGGAGGCAGTAGCATCTTGTATCCGAAAGGCAACCAAAGAGATGTTAGGCGAGTCAAAGGGAGGAGCTCCAGGTCAAAAGGAGGCTTGGTAGTGGCGTGAAGCGGTGCAAGAGAGGCTAAAAATTAAAAGAGCATGCTTTAAGGCTATGTCTAAGGATAGAACAAAGGAAACTATCACAAACTACAAAATAGCGAAGAAGGAAGCAAAGAAGGCTGTAAGCGAAGTTAAGTCAAAAGCTTATGAAGTTTTGTATAAAAATCTCGACTCTAAGGAGGGTCAGAAGGATATATTCAGGTTGGCCAAAGCAAGAGAAAGAAAGACCAAAGACCTTTCTCAAGTGAGATGCATTAAAGACGAGCAAGGTCGCGTGCTTGTTACTCAGAAGGATATAGAGACTAGATAGGAGCAGTATTTTCATAAACTTTTCATTGGGGAAGGAAATAGAGAGATCACTTTGGGTGATCTGGCTAGTAGTGAAAGTTACTTGAATCGTGCAAGCTATAGACGGATTCAAAGAAAGGAAGTAGAGGAGGCTTTGAAGGTTATGAGACCTGGAAAAGGTGTAGGGCCGGATGACATCCCTGTAGAAGTATGGAGAGTTTTAGGTGAGCGTGGTTTGACTTGGCTTACGAATCTATTCAATGTTATTTGACGAAGTAAGAAAATGCTTGAAGATTGGAGGAGTATCGTGGTGCCTCTTTATAAGAATAAAGGAGGCATTCAAACTTGTTCTAATTACAGAGGTATCAAGCTGATGAGTCACACTATGAAAATTTGGGAACGTGTGATCGAAAGAAGGTTGAGGCAAGTTTCTAACGTAAAAGAAAACCAATTCGGATTCATGCCAGGTCGCTCAACTATTGAAGCCATCCATTTGCTGAGGAGAACAGTGGAGATTTATAGAGCTAAAAGGAAGAACCTCCATATGCTCTTTATTGATTTGGAGAAGGCTTATGATTCTGTCCCACGAGAGATATTGTGGAGAGTTTTAGAGAAGAGACAAGTACCTATCCTATACATTAACCTCATAAAGGACATGTATGATAGTGCTTTATCATGTGTAAGGATCCTGCCTGGGAAGACTGGCTATTTTGACATCAACATTGGTGTACATCAAGGTTCAGGTTTGAGTCCATTTCTTTTTACTTTGATTATGAACGAGTTGACAAGTCACATTCAAGATGAGTTACCTAGGTGTATGTTATTTGCTGATGATATTGTGTTGATTGACGAGACTAGAGATGGAGTAAATGAGAAGCTTGAGGATTGGAGACATGAGTTAGAGAGTAAAGGATTTCGTATAAGTAGGGCTAAGACAGAATATATGGAGTGCTCCTTTGATGGAAGCAATGGTGAAGGAATCGAGGTGAAGGTTGGTGATGATAACATTCGGAAGAGAGATTTTTTTAGATATCTGGGATCTATTTTACAACATGATGGGGAAATTGATGGAGAGGTTACTAATATAATAAATGCAGGGTGGCTAAAGTGGAGAGCAGCCTCTGCTGTTCTCTGTGATAAGAAAATTCCTTTAAAAATTAAAGGAAAGTTTTACAAAGCAGCTGTGAGACCTGCTATGCTCTATGGATCTGAATGTTGGCCTGTGAACCATAGACATGTGCAGAGAACGACTATAGCAGAAATGAAATAGTTAAGGTGGATGTGTGGACACACACGTAAAGATCGGATTCAGAATGATGCAATCAGAAAGAAAGTTGGTGTAGCTCCGATCGAGGATAAGATGCGAGAAAACTGCTTAAGATGGTTTGGTCATTTGCAAAGAAGATTAGTTGATGCACTAGTTAGGAGATGCGAGTGTTGGGATGTTGAGCCGGTAAAGAGAGTGTGAGGACGGCCTAAGAAGTGTTGGAAAAAAACTATACGAAGGGATCTTAGTTTTAGGGATATAAGTCCGGGATTGACCCAAGATAGATCTGAATGGAGGCGAAGAATCCATGTAGCCGACCCTACTTAATTGTGGGAAAAGGCTTTGTTGTTGTTGTTTATCCTTTGGAATATCTTGTAAGTTGTATCCATATCCAAAAAAAATTTAACCACATATATATCCTTACCTGCAAAAAAAAAACTCATATCCATGTCAATATCCATATATACATATATTTGTAACTTATCCGACCTTCTGCATCCATATATTTGTATACATGTCAGTGTCCATATATCCATGCCAAAAAAAACTATATCCATGTCGGCATCCAAAAAAATTCAAAAAAGAAAAACACATATCCATGCCGATAACCCCATATATTTGTAACAATGATATTTTAATTATAAAATATTAAAAAAAATATATTCATTAGCATTTGTAAGGAATGTGTTGGGAAAAAACATTAAGATGCTTATTCCATGAATCATAGGCTCTCTTATATAGGGGAGTAGCCTATGGGTAAATTACAGAAGTCATGCATAAGAAGAGAGAAATACAAAACGGTACAAAAACATAAATATATCTCTACACTCCCCCTCAAGGTGGAGCATAGATGTCGATCATGCTCAGCTTGGACGCGCATTTCTAAAAGGGCCCTCTGAGTAAGGCCTTGGTGAAGATATCAACAATGTGATCCCCTAAGTTGACATGAGATGTAGAAATAAAGCCCTTCTGAATCATATCTCGTATATAGTGGCAATCAACCTCAATGTGCTTGGTGCGTTCATGAAATGCTGGATTATTTGCAATGAATATAGCAGCCTAATTGTCACATTCCAGTGTCATAGGAAGAGGAACCTCTATATGTAAATCTGCAAGCAAAGCTCGAATCCACATCATTTATGTACTAACCTGGGCCATTGCCCTATATTCAGACTCAACACTGGATCTAGCTACAACAGTTTACTTCTTGCTTCTCCATGAGACAAGAGAATCTCCAATGTATACAACAAATCCAGTTGTAGACTTCCTATCCTTTGGGCACCCTGCATAATCTGCATCCACACATGCTGAGATGGTGACCTCCTTGCCTTTGCGAAATAGTAGACCTACACTGGGAGATGATTTAAGATACATGAGTATCATTTATATAGCATCCATATGGACCTGACATGGTTGCTCCATGAACTGGCTCACCCGACTAACAACGAATGAGATGTCGGGTCTGCTTATGGTAACATAAAGGAGCTTTCCTACCAACTCTCTGTATCTCCTCCTGTCAACCTCAGCAGTGTCATCATCATACAGTTTCATGCTTGGATCCATAGGTGTAGTGGCCGGTCGACATTCAAGCATTCCGATGTCGCTTAGTAGATCAGTAACATATTTCCTCTGGGTCATCACAAGCCCCTGTTGATTTCTGGCAAACTCCAGTCCCAGAAAATATCCAAGTGTTCCAAGATCCTTGGTGACAAATTCACGACCCAGAAGTTCGTTTGCCCTCTTGATTCCTTGTATGTCGCCTCTTGTAATGAGAATATCATCACTATATACCATGATAGCAATCATACCTCTGGATGTTCTCTGTACAAAGAGAGAATGATCTGCATTCGAACGTTTGTGCCCATGTTTCTCAAATAAGTCCAAAAGCTTCTGGAACTGAGCTCTAGGACTTTGTTTAAGGTCATAGATCGCCTTATGAAGTCTACACACATGTGAACCCTCCCCCTCAATAGCAAATTCAGGTGGCTGTCGCATGTAGACTTCTTTAAGATCACCATAAAGGAATGCATTCTTGACATCTAATTGAAACAACGACCAATCTCGAATCACAGAGACAGAGAGAAGAACCCGTAAGGTGGAATGACGAGCTACAGGAGAAAATGTATCAAGATAATCCACTCCGTAAGTCTGAGTAAATCCGCGTGCAATCAAGCGTGCCTTGTATCTATCAATGCTACCATTTGCATTGTGCTTAACTGTGAACACCCATTTACAACTAACAATGGAGGCACCAATGGGAGCTGGTACAAGACTCCAAGTGGCTCAGGACTGAAGAGCAACCATCTCTTCTTCCATAGCCAAGCGCCATCGACTATCCCTCAAAGCCTCCTTGTAATTCCGTGGAATACCCACGACTGATAATGCAACTGTAAAAGATCGGAAGTCACCAATCAAGCGATCAAGGATACCACTGATGCTATCGGATACGACGTACAACTATGTTTCTACTTCCGAAGAGCAATAGGTAAGTCTCAATCTGTATCCTCCAAATCTGTCTCATCTATAGAGTCCTGCTCATGTAAACCGTTAGAGCCATCATTAGGAGATTTGCTATCAGAACATACCTCATGCGTGCTTGATGATGAGTGTGGACCATGAGCAGAAGCAGGTCGGCGGGTATAGTGGTGTGGCAATGGGGGAACTAGGACCGGTATAGGTGGCGGAGTTGGCATAGATAATGGTGAAGACGATGGTGAGGGAGGTGGAGGTGATGGTGTATTGGCAGGTGCTGGTGTGGTGGTGGTGACATGTATATGTTATCATCGGTATCTGAATGTGTCAACCGATCTCCTGTAGGTGAAAAGAACATTACAGATTCAAAAAAGATACATCGGCATTGATGTAATACTTTCTGCGCAAGGGATCATAACACTTGTACTCCTTTTGTGTCCTGGAGTACCCAACAAATACACATTTGACATCTCTAGGAGAAAGCTTGTCAACGCCTAGAGACAACTAGTGGACAAAGGCGACAGAGCCGAACACACGTGGAGTAAGCGAGAACAATTCCTTGTCAGGAAATGCAAGAGAGAAATTTTCTCACCCAGGACCGATGAGGGCATGCGATTTATAAGATAACATGCCGTAAGTACAACATTGCTCCAAAAAGAATGAGGAGCACGACTCTGAATGAGGAGTGTCCTCATGACATCAAGCAAATGACGATGTTTCCTTTCTGCAATGCCATTTTGTTGGGAAGTATATGCACATGAAGTTTGGTGAATGATACCCTAGGTTGAAAAATATGGGGATAGGGTATGCGTACACAATTCCAAGGCATTATAAGTTCTCACAATTTTTACAGAAGCAGAAAAAACATTTTGAACTTCAGTCAAAAAGGTTTTGATAACATCTCCAGCTTCAGATTTATTCTTTAATAAAAAGACCCATGACATACGAGAAAAATCATCAACAACAACTAGATAAAACCTGTGCCCCTAGTGATCGGGAACACGACTGGGACCCCAAATATCGATATGAAACAACTCAAAAATGGAGCTACCGCTCCGACTCTGACGACTGGGAAAGGTAGAACGATGGTGCTTTCCCAGCTGACATGCCTCACATTGGAAGGATGTGTGAGGCGAGACCTGAGGCAGAACACGACACAGTTTCTGGAGCGGGAGATGACCAAATCGCAGGTGCCACTGAAATGGTGAAGCAGATCCGGCAGATAAAGAGGAATGCCCTGCATAGGGAGTTCGAAGTAGGCGATAGAGACCGCCCTGCTCACGGTCATACCCAATTACCTTGCCCGTATGGATGTCCTGTAAAACAAGAGAGGAGGGGTCAAAAATGGCTCGACAATGTAAGTCCTTCGTAAGTTGGCTAATGAACAACAAATTCATAGAAAATTCAGGTGCATGTAAAACATTCTGTAAATGCATAGAGGGTATCTGACTGATCTCCCCCTGTCCTGTAATCGGGGAATGAATCCCATATGCAATAACTACTGTTCATCCTAGAGGGATAGGCTTGTATGCTGTAAGCTGATTCCTGTCTCCACACAAGTGATGTGTGGCACTAGAATCCATTATCCATTCGACTACATCATATCCACAACTGCTAGTAAGTGCATGAGTACTACCTGAGGAGCTGGATGAGGTTGATGCAGACAAATCGGAGTGGCTCCCAGGGACCGAGGAAGACACGACAGGAGTAGATGGAGGCATAATATCTCTCAATCGAGCCACATGATCATCAAACCGCTGATCCATAGAGGAAGTTGCAGGGGGTTCGATCTGCTCAGCCACACGAGCAGAAGCTGGAAATCCATGCTTGGAGTAGCATGTATATTCAGTACATCCAGAACGGTGACAAAATGTGCATAACTGACGAATACGACATCCTCTACCTTGGGGTCTTCGTCCACGAAGATGAGAAGAACCTCCTCGACCTCGAGAGGCAGCTATTGCTGAAGAGGACTAGCTGGTGATAGAAGATGGAACATTAATCCGAATGAGTCTAGGAAAAGCTTCCTCCATAGGAGGAATGGTCGAGTCTGCCAGAATCTGAGAACGGGCTGCCTCATACTCAGGATCAAGGGCTGTCAAGAAGACACCAACCATGGTGGCATCCCTATAGGTCCTCTGCTGCTCAGGGGTCGAATTGAGAGGCATGAAGCTATAGAGTTTCTCGAACATCCCAAGCAATGATGTATATAACGAGTGAAGGGGGCGTCCATTCTGCTTAATAGTGAAAATATCATGTTGGAGCTGTAGAATCTTCGTTGCGTTCTTAGCCTGTGAATAGGTAGCAGCAAGAATGTCCCACATGACCTTGGCTGTGGGTTGATGAAGTATGTCATTGGCAATCACCAGTGCCAATGTACATGACAGCCAAACTTTAACATAAGCATCATCTGCCTCCCATGAGGCGTTGACTCCAGTCTTCTCGGCCGATTCTTCCTCGGTAAGAATGTGTTTCTTACATGTAGACTTCATCATATCATGAACTCCATTGTCCACAGTTCATAGTTTGTTCCGTCCATTTTGACAATAGGCACTGGATCTCTGAATGCGTCAGTGGAGGGTACATCTACTTTACTTTTTGTCATGAGTCCGATGGAGAAAGACTACGGAATGGAGACTTGCAAAGATAATTGTCTACACGAACATGTAGGGTTTGGTTGCACGTGTAGACTCAAACTGCAACCAACCCCATTAATGAAGCGAAGTGCATGCGCGAGGGAAGATGCAGGACCACGTAGGGGCGAACGGGGTTACACCCTAGGTCACGCAACCATGCACCTTAAGTCGTGCAAGAGCACGCAGGTGCAGTGCGCGCTAGGCACAGGGCGGAGTTCCCGGGGGCCCGAGGTAGGCGGCGCGCATGATCCACAGTGCAGGTGGCGAGCGTTGGAGACCCGCACCGTGAGAGATTCAGCACAGGCGGTGTAGGTGGCGCGCGAGGAGGGATCGGCGGTGTACAAGGGCCGCACGGGGCTGGGGGGTGGGGCTAGGTTTAGGGTTAGGGCACGAGAGCTCTGGTCTAGGACCGCTGCTCTAATACCATGTTTGGAGAAAACATTAAGATGTTTATTCCATGAACCCCAGGCTCTCTTATATAGGGGAGTAGCCTATGGGTAAATTACAAGTCATACATAAGAAGAGAGAAATACAAAACGGTAAATAAAACATAAATATATCTCTACAGAATGGAACGCAATTTTTAAGGGGTACCTAGGAATGACAATTTTCATGAATGAGGGAATCTGGTTTCCTTTGTAATCATTATTCCTGCCTTAATATGATCTAACAAACACATGAATGGAATCGACCAAGGAATGATTCCATTTTCCCCTCTATTCTTGCATAACAAAGGGGCCCTTAGGCTTTATTGGAGATGTCAATGACAAAGGGGCCCTTAGGCTTTATGGGAGATGTCAATGACTTTTTTTGTCATTTTTGGGGTGTGTGGTCTGTATGTGGATGCTTCTTGTTATTTGCATATGATGTTGCTGCGAGAGGGTGGAACCAATGTTCTTCAGAGGCGGGCCTAGCACACAAGATGGGACAGTGAACCATCCGTGATCATGATTCATATTTTTGTCCCTCTGTACTCCTGTAATCAAAATTCGATTGGGTTGGTAATGATGAGGGCATTGGCTCTTGGATTCCCATCATTGCTTCTCTTCTTGGCCAGAATTTTGAGGTCTCTGTAAGGTTTCCAGACCTGCTGGGAGCTTGTTTACGCAGATTGGACGGATGGATTTGCTGTTGGGACATCTCAAAGCATGTAATTTTAAATCATAGGTCTCGTGTTTAAAATGTAATGCAATCCCAATTTTTGTTGCTGGAGATCCGGGAGGGATGACTCATAAGAGGACTCCACTATACTTAGAGTTCCATAAGTTTTCTGCCTGACAAAATTCTAGATGGATCTTAACCTGCAATGGTCATCCTTTGACCCCTTTCTTAAAAATTCCACCGAACCGCTAGTGACATCAACTATTTGCTTTTCTTCTTTGTTAACGATCATCTTTGATATGCTGGGTTCCTTTCTGATGCCTTCCTCTGTCAGCTATTTCTCAATCCTTGAGATTGATAGATATGCCCCTCCACAAATGCTATATTTGCAGCATTTGATATGTTAGAACGCAGTGGTTTGGGCTATCTGAATGGTTCTACATCTACATTCCGGGGCTTGGAAACTTGTTTTATGAGAGGATATATACGGATTATGAATTTAGAATTGTGTCCAATATTTCTGATGCCTTCCTCTCTTGCCGGCAGATTAGGTCTCTTCTGCTGGACATCGCTGACATTTTAAAATCACTAGATCCTGTCAGCTATTGAATAAATAAAAATAGTAAGAATACCAAAGATGACCTGGATTTATGCTCCTGATGGGATGAAACCGTGCTCCATTGGAGAGAGGCTTGACAGTACTTGATTCTTTCTTTATTTTAAAAGAAACACTTATCAGTTATATGTAAATCTATATAGATATAGGCAAATACTCCAAAAATTTAACTTGAGTTATATGAAGCTAAATACAACTTTAATGTTAAATAGATCCTTCTAGAATCCATGTAAATGAATTATAGGTTTGTATCACTTGATATCCCATGCACAATATATTCACCTTATTCTGCTATCTTCTGGTCTTAACCCGTCTTATTTTTCATGACAGCCGAGAAATTCAGGGAACTAGTTGGAGAAGAAGGTTCATCCAAAAGTGGGAAGTTCACAATTTTGAACTGCTTTGACATGGGATCTGGCAGTCTTGCCTGCGGAGTAAAAGAGGGTGTCAAACTCTATGTCTACAGCATCCGAAGTGCCCATGTTGAGAGAGTCCGCCAACGGGCAATCGAGGCTGCTATAGCCGATGCTTTGTCCGAAGGGCTCAACCCTAGTGCTGCTGCCAAGCAGGCTCAAAAGGTAGGTGCCAAGGCTGCAAAGTTGGCCACAAAGCAGGCCAAACGCATCTTGGGACCTATTATCTCTTCAGGATGGGACTTCTTCGAAGCAGTTTACTATGGTGGGAGCGTCACAGAGGGATTCCTCCGCGGCACAGGTACGTTGTTCGGGACCTACGTAGTAGGATTCCATGGAGAAGAGAGACTAGGGAGGCTGGGTTACCTTCTAGGCAGCCACTTGGGGAGTTGGGTGGGTGGAAGGATAGGATTGATGATATATGATGTGGTGAATGGAGTAAATTATCTGGTTCAATTTGGGCTTCCGCAAGCAGAACATGTGTTCGAAACCATAGTCGATACCACGACAAATGACGAGCATGAATCGGGGGGTAACAGCGGGGTAGAATCTTCACAAGAGAATAGTGAAAACTATGGAGGATGGGGACACTGGTAGGCTTTGTATATTCTGGAGAAAACTGCAGTTACCAATACATGTCCTGTTCTGATGCTCATCAGTAGATGCGATTATGTGTCTGTAATCATGTTAGTCATAATTTTTTTTATTCCCCTAGTGATCATGCATCTTGAGGCAGAATAGATGCAGATGTACTGTTTCTTCATTCTTGTGGAGAATGTAAGTTCACTATATGTATAACTAGATAGATGTTAGAATAATTGATTAGAAGATCAAATGGTAGAGGTACCTATAATTTACTTTTTTTTTAGAAAATGTTAGTGTCCTGCATACTGCCAGTCACAATTTGCTTTCGTTTGTCATTAATTGAGGTCATCAATCCCATTAAAGTGTTGGTTCTTGTTTCTTTCATCTTTGTTTATTTAGAGCTAGATTAATATTGAACATTTTCCATAGTAGTTGAGGTTTTCAGATCTTTTGGGTACGGCTTTGTTCCATCAGTCAAGTTTCTATTTAGAAAATGGATTTCTTTTTAGAAAAAGTTGAAGGTGATATACTCACCGAAATCCACAAAACTGCAAAATTGAAATTTCTGACTTGTGAGACTTGTCCTTGCACGCCATTGCTGGAGTGTGCTAGCAAGCAATCGATTGATCGAAGATGGAAGGGAGGATTCGAGGGATCCAAAGGGGAGAGGTAAACTCATCATATATCAAGCGTGTGATGGGCGGAGAGCGTGGCTTAGATGTGAGACTTGATCGTCTAGCACAACATCTTAAGCCTCTTGAACTTTGTTTAACCTGCTTGAGCAAGGTCTAGATCAAGCTTCTTCTGGTCTTTTGCAGAAGGGGATGGATTGAGCTTAGAAGGGATCCTAGGATAGGTAGCTACACTGGCTACCATCCATTCTCCTCTCTACCTCCTCCTCTTGGGCCGATTGTACTTGAACTTAGAAGCGAATACCCTGCTTCTTGAGGAAAGAGTTGTTGGATTGGGAAATTAGGATCACCATGTTGGAGAAGTCTGACTTTTACCGCTTCGGCGGAGAGGAGCTACATATCGCACACACTGTACAAGATAGACTCATAGTCATAAGGGAATGCGTATGAGATCGATTTGTTCTGACTTGGCTTTTGAGGAAACTTGGGCAGGTTGTTGTGACTCTCAGAAGCTGTTGTGTTTCAAATACGTTTCTCAATAAGGTTCCGACCACACTTAATTTCCAAGAGTTTGAATGAGCTCCAAACTTTGATTTTAAGATCAGTTTGAAAGTTAAAATCAATTTAAGTTCTTTCTTTTTCTTTTCTTTATTTTCTTTTTTGCAATTATAGGCATAAGTGTTTGCTAGGGACTAGTAAATGAAAGTATAGGTGGTTGACGAATCTCCATTTCATCACCTTTATTATTTCATTTTGAACTTTAAACCCTACCTAAATTCATGTAAATAATATTATTTTGCATAAATTAAATCTATTATTTATTGTGTAAATATTGCATAAAAATGTATTTAAAGCCAAAATGAAATAATAAAGAAAAGAAAAATAAATAAAATGTCAAAGGTATTTTATGATCCTAAACCTCGATACCAAGTCCAGAATTGATTGGTCAACAAGGAATAAAGTAGGGGGAGATAAGGGCCAAAAGTAATAATAAAAACCTCAATTTATTTTGAAAATAATTCGGTTTTGACACTATTGTATTCTTTATTATTTATACATCAAATCAATAAATGTTTTACATGAAAGTTGTAGGTAAAAATACATAGAAAAATACAAAATTTATTTCATATAAAAATAATGCAAACTATACATTTTACACTCCAAATAAAAATCCAAAATCCAAACTTCCGAGACCTTTATCTCCTCCATATGAACTTAAAATGTACAAAAAAATCTTTAATTGTATATAACTTTTAGTAAGCTATTTAATGAAGGCAATTTCACTTAATTTGGAGTTAAGATGCAAAAGTTAGGTTTTAGACCCCTATTGTACAATATACTTGAATAAAATATTCATTTTATTTATTCTTTATATTTTTTATGTTTTTATATTTTATAATTGTGTAAATATTATTTAGATATGTGTACATAATTAGAATAAAATAAAACCATTAAAAATACACTAAAATAAATAAAGATACAAAAATACATAGATGAATATACTATATATATACCTATATAAACAATACATAAAATTAAGTTATATATTATACCAGGAAAAATCAATGAAAAAATATCTAAGTGTATTTAAATAAGTTATAAATATATAAATTATGTTTATAAAATAATAAAATTTAAAATACAAAATAAAAAAAATATATTATAGGTAATTATACTTATATTTACATTGTAAAAATAAACTCACAATAAATTAACTCATAAAAATAAATAATAATAATAATAATAATAAAATAATAAAATAATGAACAATTTTTATATTATAAATTTAATTTAATTTAATTAATTTATTATTTTTTAAATTATTTATTTTTTGTCCCTACTTTGTCCTGTAGTGTCTTAGGCGAACCAATAACGTGGCTTGGAGAGTTGACCTCGGGTCAACTATCCAGGCTACCCTCTACCTAGACGCTAACTCGTGACCGTGCCTTCTTCTCGACTTCCCCCCCATGATACGCTCCCTAATGATACTCGACTCCTTTATGAGATATCTTCTTGACATAATGACCCATCACACGGGCCCTTCCTCTTCATCATACAACCCTTGGTTCACATGAAAAGCCTCAGTCAACTTCACCATGTATATAGCCCAAGCTCTGCCATTTTTGTGAAGGTGTGTTCCCTTTCAGCTCCACCTTTACCCCTCAACTTGTGCCCCAAGGATTGAGCCTTGTGACATGAGGCTCGCCCATCCGTTTTGCAGTGAGGAGGGAGGAGCAGGAGGTGGTTCCCAGCACATTGCCGGAGCTCTGCTCCCGATAGTTCATCTCGCGACTCCAGCCACTTGAGGCATTTTTTTCTTTGTTTTTTAGATTATGTTTAATCCAAGTTATCATTTAGTGCTTTTAGTTCACGGTTTTATTCCTTGTTTAAGATAGTTTTATGTTAATTAAGTTCGTCGGAGCTCTAGAGCTTCGGCCATCGTCTTCATCGTGTCCCTCACCATTTTGACTATCCACAACCACCTTAATTCTTTTCCCCTCTTCTCCACCTTTCGCACCACCTAACTTACTCAGACCCCCTATGGATTTGGTCCGACCATCTCCCTCCACTACCCGTCACCGGAGATGCATCACTCTACCCCAACTCGCATTCAAATAATCCAATAACTGCCCTGACCGGCTTGCCGTTGATCGCCGATCTTTTGTTTCTTTTTGCAGGTCTAGAAGGGGGCATTTGAGTGGTATTCAAAGTTTTGCATGTGATCTAGGTACTATGACATACCTGGACCCCATAATGCGTCCTAGAGCTTCTAAGCATCACCGGTAGCTGCGACAGGCTTGCATGAGCATGTAGAGCCATTTGATGGTGCTCCAGGCGGCTGGAGGTGCGTCATACACTAGGTCAAAGCTTGCAAATGGCAAGTTCTTCGGCCATTCTTCCACCGCCATCCAGAGCCATCCGATCAAAGATTAAATCTCCTAGGTGTACAACTGTCGTCGGATTAGAAGAGCCTCTACTATCGGATCTCCTTAGGAGATCTAATCTCAACCATTACAGCTGAAGCGTCATCGTGCACGGAGAGCATGACACACATCAAGTGGACGACCCACAACCACATGATCGAGCGTACGTAGGAGGTAAATTGCATATCATACCCCCTCTTTTTGTTGTATTTTAATTTAGTCCTGTAATCATTTAAAGTAGTTGTATATTTTATGTAAAAATTGCAAGTGAATCTTAGAGCTTTTGGAATATTACATTTAAGACCTTGCGAGCTCAGCTCACATGCCCCCCACGTGAGCTGGGAATTTTGCATAGAAACCCTTGCAATTTTTGTATGTTTAGTTTTTAAATTGTGAAGATTATTTCAAAACTTTTGGGTTATTTCCACATTTTCCGTTGTCTTTCATATTAATTCTAAATATACCACTGTTAGTTCAATAATTTTAATATTATTTCCTATTTTCTAAAAATACCATTCATCCTCCAAAAATTATGAAAAATAGGATTTCAAGCCTCTTTGTATGCGCTTCCATGATATATAATTAGTTTCACATTTTAATATTTTTCTTATTTATTAAAAATCAAAATGGCATGTTTTATTTCTTGTTTACTTTAAAAAATCTAAAAAATTATAAAAATCATATCTAAAAATTCCAAAAATATTATTGATTTATTATTTTATTTTGTACCTTCAAATAAAAAATCGCTAAAAATAGAAAAAAAATCAATAAAAATTAAAAAGTTTCAAAATCCATATAAAAATAAAAACTATTCAAAAAATCCAAGTTATCATTTAGTGCTTTTAGTTCACGGTTTTATTCCTTGTTTAAGATAGTTTTATGTTAATTAAGTTCGTCGGAGTTTTATGTTAATTAAGTTCGTCGGAGCTCTAGAGCTTCGGCCATCGTCTTCATCGTGTCCCTCACCATTTTGACTATCCACAACCACCTTAATTCTTTTCCCCTCTTCTCCACCTTTCGCACCACCTAACTTACACAGATCCCCTCTGGATCTAGTCTGACCATCTCCCTCCACTACCCTTCATCGGAGATGCATCACTCTACCCCAACTCGCATTCAAATAATCCAATAACTGCCCTGACCGGCTTGCCGTTGACCGTCGGTCTTTTGTTTCTTTTTGCAGGTCTAGAAGGGGGCATTTGAGTGGTATTCATAGTTTTGCAGGTGATCTAGGTACTATGTCATACCTGGACCCCATAATGGGTCCTAGAGCTTCTAAGCATCACCAGTAGCTGCGACAGGCTTGCATGAGCATGTAGAGCCATTTGATGGTGCTCCAGGCGGCTGGAGGTGCGTCATACACTAGATCAAAGCTTGCTAATGGCAAGTTCTTCGGACATTCTTCCACCGTCATCCAGAGCCATCCGATCAAGATTAAATCTCCTAGGTGTACAACTGTCGTCGGATTAGAAGAGCGTCTACTATTGGATCTCCTTAGGAGATCTAATCTCAACCATTACAGCTGAAGCGTCATCGTGCACGGAGAGCATGACACACATCAAGTGGACGGCCCACAACCACATTATTGAGCGTACGTAGGCGGTAAATTGCATATCATACCCTCTCTTTTTGTTGTATTTTAATTTAGTCCTGTAATCATTTAAAGTAGTTGTATATTCTATGTAAAAATTGCAAGTGAATCTTAGAGCTTTTGGAATATTACATTTAAGACCTTGTGAGCTCAGCTCACGTGCCCATCATGTGAGCTGGGCATTTTGCATAGAAACCCTTGCAATTTTTGTATGTTTAGTTTTTAAAATTCGAAGATTATTTCATATTTCCACATTTTCCGTTGTCTTTCATATTAATTCTAAATATACTACTGTTAGTTCAATAATTTTTATATTATTTCCTATTTTCTAAAAATACCATTCATCCTCCAAAAATTATGAAAAATAGGATTTCAAGCCTCTTTGTATGCGCTTCCATGATATATAATTATTTTCGGATTTTAATATTTTCTTATTTATTAAAAATCAAAATGGCATGTTTTATTTTTTGTTTACTTTAAAAAATCTAAAAAAAATCTAAAAATCATATCTAAAAATTCCAAAAATAGTATTGGTTTATTATTTTATTTTGTACCTTCAAACAAAAAATCCCTAAAAATAGAAAAAGAAAATCAATAAAAATTAAAAGTTCCAAAATCCTTATAAAAATAAAAACTATTCAAAAAATCCAAGCTATCATTTAGTGCTTTTAGTTCACGGTTTTATTCCTTGTTTAAGATAGTTTTATGTTAATTAAGTTCGTCTGAGCTCTAGAGCTTCGGCCATCGTCTTCATCGTGTCCCTCACCATTTCGACTATCCACAACCACCTTAATTCTTTCCCCTCTTCTCCACCTTTCGCACCACCTAACTTACTCAGATCCCCTCTGGATATGGTCCGACCATCTCCCTCCACTACCCTTCACCGGAGATGCATCACTCTACCCCAACTCGCATTCAAATAATCCAATAACTGCCCTGACCGGCTTGCTGTTGACCGCCGGTCTTTTATTTCTTTTTGCATGTCTAGAAGGGGGCATTTGAGTGGTATTCAAAGTTTTGCAGGTGATCTAGGTATTGTGTCATACCTGGACCCTATAATGGGTTCTAGAGCTTCTAAGCATCACCAGTAGCTGCGACAGGCTTGCATGAGCATGTAGAGCCATTTGATGGTGCTCCAGGCGACTGGAGGTGCGTCATACACTAGATCAAAGCTGGCTAATGGCAAGTTCTTCGGCCATTCTTCCACCGTCATCCAGAGCCATCCGATCAAGATTAAATCTCCTAGGTGTACAACTGTCGTCGAATCAGAAGAACCTCTACTATCGGATCTCCTTAGGAGATCTAATCTCAACCATTACCGCTGAAGCATCATCGTGCACAGAGAACATGACACACATCAAGTGGACGATCCACAACCACATGATCGAGCATACGTAGGCAGTAAATTGCATATCATACCCCCTCTTTTTGTTGTATTTTAATTTAGTCCTGTAATCATTTGAAGTAGTTGTATATTCTATGTAAAAATTGCAAGTGAATCTTAGAGCTTTTGGAATATTACATTTAAGACCTTGCGAGCTCAGCTCACGCGCCCCCCACGTGAGCTGGGCATTTTGCATAGAAACCCTTGCAATTTTTGTGTGTTTAGTTTTTAAAATTCGAAGATTATTTCAAAACTTTTGGGTTATTTCCACATTTTTCGTTGTCTTTCATATTAATTCTAAATATACCACTGTTAGTTCAATAATTTTTATATTATTTCCTATTTTCTAAAAATACCATTCGCCCTCCAAAAATTATGAAAAATAGGATTTCAAGCCTCTTTGTATGCGCTTCCATGATATATAATTAGTTTCACATTTTACTATTTTTCTTATTTATTAAAAATCAAAATGGCATGTCTTATTTTTTGTTTACTTTAAAAAATCTAAAAAATTATAAAAATCATATATAAAAATTCCAAAAATAGTATTGGTTTATTATTTTATTTTGTACCTTCAAACAAAAAAATCCTTAAAAATAGAAAAAGAAAATCAATAAAAATTAAAAAGTTCCAAAATCCTTACAAAAATAAAAACTATTCAAAAAATCCAAAAATATTTATTTCTCTATATTATATATTATCACTAAAAATAGTTTTAAGGAATTTTCGACTTATTTTGTATTTTTAACATCTTAAAACATTCAATGCATTTAAAAAGTCATTATTTTTTACTTTTTAAAGTAAAAACAAAATTATCAAAAAATCACAAATACAATAGAAAAAGATAAAAAATATAAAAAATTTTAGTTAGTAGAAGTCCCCAAAACCCCAGATCAGATCCCGAGTTAAACATGCTGTATTGAAAAATAGGTAGCAGCATGAAGTTATAAGGCTTAAGTCGACCTATGAGAAAGAAAATCGGGAAATTGGCGAAGTAGAGGCCCTATTGATGTCTTCTACAAGGGCTCCAAAATCAGGTTTTTAACCAAATCCCAACTCAACCCGCCTACACCGCAACTACTAATTATCCCTTACCAACCCTGCTGAACTAGATATATGGGGTTTTCGGAAGATTATAATAGTTGCCTAGTGGATATAGACGAAGGAAGGAGTGGTCAAACCTTTTCTCTTCCTGGATATAGAGACAAAGATCATCTCCCAGATGGATTCATCGATCCACTCTATAATGTGACTATGTTGACTACATCTCTGACTCACGGAGTCAAATATTCTCGATCCCACGAGAAATTCATACTTTCAGAGGTGGTAAGATTTTGCAAATTTTTATTATTTTTAGTTATATTTATAACCATCTTACCATATATTGTATAATATACCTATATATAATTATATATATTATATTAAAAAGAAAATTAAAATCGGAAAAATTATAAAAAGGAAATAAAAATTATAAAATTAAGAATTTAAAAAATATATAATAAAATAATATAAATATAAAAAACACACATAAACATTAATTAATTGATTGTTGAGCAGAAATTGTACAAATACACCTTTAGTAATTATTTATATTTAATAATTCATGCTACTACGTATTGCTCCCTGTGTTTGACACTCTACAAACTTGCACCTATATACACATTTGGTAGAGTTAAATAGATAAATTTTAACTCTTCACACTTTGCATTTATATAACCATTGATTATGGGTTAACTGTTGAATTAGTTCGGTTCTGTGAGTGATCGCTTAAACGACCATTGATCTGCCTTGTGGATTGATAAGATCCTTGTAGAATTCTTTCTTTTCACAAACCTATAGTTAAAAATGTGGTGGCAGATCATTTCTCAAGAGTACTAGAGTCAAACACTCTTGAACAGAGCTTAAAGTCTATTTCATAGACCTTTCCAGATGAAGCCATTCTTGTAGTCACCTCGCTCCTCTAGTTCGTCGATATTGTGAACTATCTTATTTCCAAGAGAACACAAGATTGGCCAAAGTTGAAGGTCGTTGATGAATACGTGATTCATCATACTAAAAGATGAAAATATAGCTTCATTCCCAAGTAATTAACTGTATTTCATGGTTTATTTTTCATTTTTACTATTCATGCATTTAAAATTAATATTTACATTTTCGCACTCATAATGGCATGCATACTCATGTTCAGATTCTCACCTAATTTCATACATTTTAACTAATTCATTCTAACTCCAATTAACCTCAATCCACCTCCATTTTGTACATATTATTAACAAGATTAAAAGAAAAATAAAAAAACTCACTAACTCAAATAATTGGACCGTGAGACAAAACTACAATTTCAGACTAGACAGACTAAAATGTACATATCTTCCTCATACAGTGTCCGATTTAGGTCTACTTACTTTTAAAGTAATACATATTCAAAGATCTTCAAAAGAAGACCAATTTCATAAAAATCGTTAATTTGATTGAATTAAGAGGGTAAATTTATGGTTTTTCAAATGGCACCGTCGCTAGGAGGCACGACTTATGATGTTTTTAGAAAATCAAGTTTTTAGGTTTTCCACCCCGGGTAGTCTGACCCCCGATTTTTCTTGTAATTATTTCTCCAAATTTTCCAACATTTATTTTATTTTATTTTTTGTATATTTTTCTGCGAATCTCTCTCTAATATTAGATCTTCTATTTTTCGTGCGAGGTACTCGATGAACTTGGAGCGACTCTCTTGGAAGCTGGCACATTTCGGAGGGAACGGGTGATGAATCTCCATTTCATCATCTTTATTCTATCATTTTGGCCTTAAAAATCCTAGTAAATGCGTGTAAATACCCTTAATTCATGCATTCTATCATTCATGCATCATTGTGTAAATATTGTATAAAAAGCGATTTTTAAAGCCAAAATCATATAATAAAGAAAAGAAAAGAAAAAGAATAAAATATTGAAAATATTTTATGACCCGAAACCCCAAGACCTAGGCATTGTGATGACTAGGTCGACAAAGAATAAAGTAGGGGGAGATAAGGGTCAAAACTCCAATAAAAATCCCTTTTATTTAATTAATTCTTATTCATTTCTGGGACTTATTTTTAATTCCATTTTCTATACTTCAAATAAATAAAATTTTAACATGAAAGTTGTAGATAATTAGATATAGAAAAATATAAAATTGATTTCATACAAAAATAATATACAATATACAAAATACAATCTAAATAAGATTCCAAAATCTCAACTTCCCAAATCCATACCTCTCAAATAAAAACTCAAAAATATCAAAATCAACTTTAATTGTATATAACTTTTAATAAGCTATTTAATGAAGGTTACTTCATATTTTTTGGAGTTACGGTTTGAAAGTTAGGTCTTGGACCCTATTGTATACTTGTACCGATTAACATATTCATTTTATTTATTATTCATTAATTTTTTTATAGTTTTATAATTTTATTATTTTGTAAATATTATTTATAATATAGGTATATATTAAAATTGGAATAAAAACATCAATAAGGCATAAAAATAAAATTCTTGTATAAAATACAAAGATGAATTGCATATATCTATACCTATATAGATAATACAACTATTTATTTAATTGTATATATTACATAAGAAAAATAAAATAAAAATATATTTAAGTTTATAAAAATAATTTATAAATATATAAAATAATTAATAAAATTCATAAAATTTAAAATATAAAATAAAAATAAATTATTAAAAAATATATAAATATACCTATATATAGCCCTTAGAAGGCAACTTGTAATTTTAAACATCGAAAAAAATAAATAAAAATTATAATAAAATAATTCATAAAATAATAAACAAATTTTATTTTATAACCTAAAATTAATAAAACTGTTTATTATTTTTAATTGATTTTGCAAATAATTTTTCCAAGGATTGTTTTGGCTGGTCCACGTGGACCAACCAGCTTCTCCCTTTTGTTGACCTCGGTTAACTCTCTCACCGAGGTCTGCAGCGTGTCAGGACCTTGTTTTTGTCCAACTTTGCGGATTTTTCGAGGCCCATCCTTGCACCATCTCGTATCGATGTCTTCACGACTTTTGCTTCTCATAGACTAATCTTACACACCCTAGTGATTCCCCGATCTTTGGATCATCGATTTTCTCGATCTTCCTTGTCTTTGTAGCCACGCGTCAATGAGTACAAAAACCACCTCTGGCCTTCCATTGATTTTGGATCCCTCTTCCGCCTTTGCTACCACCTTTGAGCTTCGAGAAAAGACTCCTGGTTACAACATGAACCTTCTCCAACCGAGAGTGTAGGATTTGGCGTCGAATTCGAGGTCGATCCGCTGCTCCACCGCCGTGCTTCACCGCAGCTCCTCCTCTGGTGCGCATAGCTGGCGAGCTTCTATTCTCTTGCTCATTCAATTCTGTAGATTAGCGGTAGGTTAGTAGCGTGCTTTATTTCAGTAGTTCGAGTCTCCCTTTGACCAAATTCCACATCTCCTCTTGCCGAAGCTTCCAGCTCTGCTGCCCTATCACCACTCCATTAATGCACCCCCGCCTAGTTTTGCACTCTCTTGACCTTCCCCAACATCTGATCTTTTACCTTCTCATCTCAACCCTTAGATATTGCACAGATCTGGCGACTAATGCCTCTTCCTCCGCTCTTCATCGGAGAAGTATAACCAGCCCATTCCCCTCCATTCTATCCTGCTGTGGGGTCGATGCATTTTACCCTCGACCCCACACTTTGTTTTGCAGGTCCAGGGGCCGTAACGCATGCCTGGGGTGATTTTGAAGTCCAGCCGAGGTTCTTGGAGCTTTACTGCTCCACCGACCTAGTGCAGCTGCTCCGGGCTTCGCCGGAGTATTTTGACGCCATCCGCACATCGAGGGACCTTGCAGGAAGCATCACGGCTGTTTTGGAGCTTCAGAAGACCACGAAGGAGGAGGATAGGGGTCGAGGAAGTTCAGCTCACTGGAGTTCTTCCCTATTGTCTCTCTGCAGTCAGATCCAGCAGGCCGCCCAGTTTGATCAAGGACCGTTGAATTAACCCCGCTCCAGACTGTCGGATCTGCGGGGTTTCTTCTGATCTCAACCACAGGATTGCGAAGGGGTATCGCGCGTCGTCCTCACGCCACGTGTTCAAGTGAACCCCCCCGTTCGATAGCCCATTTGATGGGTATTTTACGTCTTTAACCCAACATTTTTTGCATTTAATATTTAGTCTAGAAACTTTCCTCGGTCATTTAAATAGTTTTGTAATAATTGCATTCGAACCCTCGTACTATCTTTATTGACATTATAGTCCTCGTCCTGGCCAGCCGACAAAATGGGATTTTTGCATCCAAACCCTTGTGGGTTTTGGTATTTATCGTTTAGTCAGATTTTTGAATGGTTGTGTATTATTTTTGGACATTTTGTAATTTAGCCCCCAGGTTTTTGATAATTACAAACAGGTCCCTACCAGAACGTACGTGCGCGTGTACGCGATTTTAGTGTTTTTGCAATGAGGCCCTAGAGGCTTTGTTTATTTATATTCGGTCCTGTAACTTGAACATTCAGTTATACATTTTTGTAGAAATTGTACTTTGGCCCTTAAGTTTTATACTATTTACAAAAATGCCCTTGCTAGTACCGTAGTTTCTCTTTGTTGTCTCTATTTATTTTGCATTTAAAACCTCTAAAAAATCCAAAAAATAAACTTAAGCTCCTTTTGCATTGATCTCTCACTTGCATATTTTTAATTTGCATTTCGAGGCTTTTTATCATTTATAAAAAAAATCGAAAATATGCATATTTGTCCCTATTTGCACTAGAAAATACATAAAAATTATAAAACCTTTTCAAAAAATTCCCCAAAAATTCTTTTTGCTTATTTATGCATGTTTAACTTACAGGCCAAAAATCACTAAAAAATATAAAAGAAAACTCGTAAAATTTAAAAACCCTAAAACCTTTATAAAAATATAAAAATTCCTTAAAAAACCTAAAAATCTATTTTTTGTCTCTGAATTTTCTACATATTATTATCTTTATATAAAAATTAATTTGGAGAATTTTCGACTCTGTTTAATATTTTTCATCTCCATTTTTATTTCAGCTATATATGTTACTCCTTGTTTTGAGTATTTTGGACTTAAAAATACCCAAAAAAATTGAAAAATACAGAAAAATCTCAAAAATATTTGAAAAATATAAAGAGCACAAAAATATTTTATTTCATGTATCTTGCATATATATATATATATATATTATCTCTCTCTCTCTTACCCCTCTGGTATATATATCCTTTATATTGTTGTATATATATTTTAAAAGAAAAAGAACATATAAAAGTATAAAATATAAAAAGAAAATACAAAATCAGAAAATTAAAAATCAAATATAAAAATATAAAATTACAGACCCACAAAAAAGTGTAACCTGGCTAAGTGTTTGAGAAGATATTTGGTGCTTGATTTCTATCTTGTCTGCTCTACTCCTTTGCTTCCTATGATTGACCCCTACTTGCTTGCCATTTTACAATCTTAGTAGGGAATAATAAATTTTAACTCTTGCTTTTAATTTCTTAATTACTTGTGTGGGTTAATTGTTGAACAACGGGGGAATTCGAGTAGTCTCTTCAGTGACACTGAGCCTGAATTGTCAGGCCATTACTTAGAGACACCCACTCTATCGTTTTTCAAATGGCACCGTTGCCGAGGAGCATCGTCTTGTAGAGTAGATTTTTTATATCTTCACTTGCTTAGCCATTTTTGATTATATCTCTTTGCTTGATTATTAATTTTGAATTGTCTGATGTCTCTTATTGTCTTCTTGCAATGGACCATGAACCGAGGAGTATTGCTTAGGTGATCCTACACAACCTTGGGAAGAGGAGTCGGCTATTCTACCCTAGCTAGCAGAAGAGAGCAGGAGGCTCTTGATAGAGAGATGATAGTTTAGGATTTTTACTTTTTGGTGAGAGAGAGATTCATTTGACTATTATTTTGTAATAAGACATGTACTTTGGACTTTGGACACTTGGGCCCAATTTCCAAGTGTTTGTTCACTTGGGGGCTCACCACGGATTTCCGAGTTTTATCGCTCTTTTTTACTTTGTTTTGTGGAATGAGCCCTTAGTTTTTAGGCTTGTTTGATCGTGTAATCTAAGGCCAAACACCTAACTATTCTGCATGTACTTATAGTCTTTACATTTGGACATAGAAATTAGTCAATTGCTTGACACTTAGTTTGAAACTACACGCCATGAGAGCCCTCCATACAATGCTTGCATGACCCATTGTGGTGGGCACCGAGGAGGATCCAAGATCGGACTTTCGGTTTCTCTCTTCGTGTTTTGCATTTGGTTCTTCACGCTAGCAATTTCCTGCTTAGGACGATTTCCGTGTGCATATCAGCATTTGGTATAGGTTTACAAATTCCTGTTTTGCATCCCGTATGGAGAGAGCTGGGAAGCACTGTAAGCTAATCGAGCATTCATCATTTAGGTACTAAGGTGAGATTTCCATCTTAGTGTCGTCTTGCATTGCATTTCCGACCTTCTCCCTCTGTTTTTAGATCAATTAGGAATCAAAGAAAACACAAAAATGTTAGGCACTTGTATTAAATCTACTCAAAACAGGTGATAACACAAAAAAAATTAAAAAGGGATTGCTAAAAATACTTGACCTAAATAAATTTGATTAATTGGACTCATTGCTTTGAGTGAGCAAAGCCCTCATTTGTTTTCAGGTTGCATTGGAAGGTCTCCTTCCCAGTGAGAGAGCAGCTTCGTAAGGATTAGAGCCCAAAACCTACTCTGTGGCTACCTTGTGTATCGTCTGGATTTCTGAGGTATTAACGCTTCTATCGTACGTGGACGAGTAGGGCTTGGTCGGCAATGATGCTCTCTGTTGTGTAGAGCATTGACCTCATCTGAAGTATCGAGCATATGCCACGCCTTCACGGGGGTGTCTGTCTCATCATCTTGCATCCGAGTAGGTTCTTGCATGCTCATGGGTGATTCCGTTGCGAGCGAGATCCGAGGTATTGGTTTCGCCTATCGGCTTCCTCTCTCTATTGCTTTGGTCGAGTAGGGATTCAGGAAGAGTTATAAGGACCTTAA
Source organism: Ottelia alismoides (assembly GCA_037367405.1). Lineage (NCBI taxonomy): Eukaryota > Viridiplantae > Streptophyta > Magnoliopsida > Alismatales > Hydrocharitaceae > Ottelia > Ottelia alismoides. The sequence continues at coordinate 649,899 of JAZKJV010001994.1, read as the reverse complement.
AAAGTGCAGACTACAGCTTACAAAGGAGGAGGACAAGTACGGGATACTTTTCCGGTAGTACTTTCTCTCCTATAGGCGTAGTGCTCTGAGGACTCGTTGAAAGATAAATTACCTTAATTCAAATCTAAAACCAACAAAGATAATTGTCGAACCTTCACGGCTTTACGAGTCGAGTTGGTGAATCCATTGTTTTGAGGTTTGATTGATTAGGGTACTAAGGTCAGGTTCAAAAACATCGCACAATTGCGCAATTTTGCCTCCTTCCTTGTTGACCCATGCTCACTTTGAGCCATTCTACTATTTTGCACTCCTTTTTTTTCTCGTTAACCTCCGTATCTTTCATCCACATCGATTATCCTCTTAACCTCCAAGATGGAGATGAATGGACAGTTTGGTCGAGACTCCATCGACATCTACATCAGTTTCATATGCTCGCCTTCTCCAATAATTCGGGGTGATTCCTGAGAACCCGGTTCGAACTTCATGAATCGATCTCTAGACTCCCCACCTTCTTCAATAAATTGGGATCACTCTTGTCCCAAACTGTGTCTGTTTTGGATGACCATTAATTTCACTCCTTATACATCACCATCCTTAATAAAGTTCTGTGTTAACACAGAAAACTTATCTCTGTCTGGTGCTGCAACTCAGACTGATCGAGGCATTCTTCAATGTGCAGACCGAGTTCCCGATTTCAAGCCAGAGATCCAAGTAGAATCTGAGATGGTCGATGGAAGAGGAAAAGGACGACAACCCCAACTTGAAGAAGAAGTCAATCCAGGAAAAGGGCAATATACCACACAGAATGAGGCCAATAACCAGCTGTTTGCATCAATACAAGAAATTCAACAACAACTGATCAATCAAGCCCAGGACCAGACCGCCTTCCAAGACATGCTGAATGATCTGAGGAGGAGGGCTTATGCAAGAGATGGCCGAGGAGTGGATGAGCTGAATCTAGATCAAGAGTTTAACCGTGGAGGTGCTGAAGTTTGATTTTCAGCAGGGGGACCCGACTTTGATAGAGTGGATGCAGGACCGCCACCGTCGAAGCCTACATTGAAATAGACATACAATCTGAGAGCAGGTTGTATCACCGAGTGGATCCAGATTCCAAAACCCATGGGTATTATAGGGAGCCATCTGTCCAAGGTATATATCATAGAGAAGAGGAACCTGGACCTAGAAAAATGTCAGTGATTGAGAAAAGGACTCGGGGCTTGGAAAAGCTCGATCTGATCTCCCAAAAAATGGAGCAGCTCGTTTGCACCTTGAACACCAACATGTGCAACTCTGTGTTCACCACTGCCGAGACATCCATTGAGAAGTTGTAGCCTTCACCAAATCAAGCACCTCAGTCGACTCCACCGCAGCCCCAGCCTGTTCAGCATGTGTATTACATGCAAGTTCAAGAGCATCCCCTGCAGTCCCAAACATAAATGGTTGTATATCAGCCAGAGACCCATCCAGCTTAACCTGAGCAGTTCTCTCCACCTTCACCGCAGATTCAAGAAGTTAACGGTGTTCGGAATAATGAGCACAACTGACTCGTCCTCAGGACATTCTCTGGGCCAGAACATGGGCAACAAGCCCTATCACGTGTAGCACCAGGGTGAGAGACCCTTCCAGCCCTCATATCAACAACAACCTCCGTGTCAAGGTAATATGTGGAGTAGAACTATCAGAGTGGTCCACAGTAGTCTGGATATCTCAATCAAGGATATCATCAGCAACTGGCTGCCCAGTTTCATCAGCAGAACTCACAGTATTCCTCCAACCCTCCTCCTTACCAGTTTTCACAGGGGTACCAGCCACAGTCTCACCTATCATATCCGTATCCGAAACCCCAACAGGGGGAAACCACTGAGATTGTGCCGATCAACCCGGCTCTCGCTTGCCTTGAACAATTGATGAAAAACATAGCTGAGATGAACTAGAAGATCGAAACTTGACGGCTGCAAAAATAACCATTCTTGCTCAAGTCGAAGCTAACCCGAACAATTTCCGACGCAAGGAGCAGGTAGCCAGTAGTGTTCAACCTGATTAGGTTAATTAAATTGCTTTCTATCTAATGTCGTTACTCTCAGGAGCGGTGTGACACTCCAACCATCGACGACGGTGAAGGGAAAGCATCTTGCATCTGACAAGGAATCGTCAGTCCAACCAACGCAAGGGCCAATAAGTATTTCTGGAGCAGCATCACCAACAGGAAAATCTCAAAAAATGAAGAAAACACAAAAATACAAAAAGATAACAACAGCCTCGGTGGAAACAAGCCATCATTGGAGACGCCTACACATGCCCCAGAACCAGCTCTTGACATGAAGAATCTTGCAACTGTAGCGAGTCCAACGCCAGTACCAGAAGCCGACCCCACAGTTTTTGGTCCACACATTGTAGATGATTCTATACCTTTTTGCCATCTACATGTAAATAATGATATGGACACAATATTGAATGACCTTATTGAAGATTTTTAAATATTCCGTTTCCTGAAGCAATGAAAGAGCACAAAAACTGAAAATTTTGAAAAATGCTTTCTCTGATCCCTGCTTTGTGGAAATTATCTATAATTTGGTGTTGAACCTGCTATTGATGAAAGCTCTTGAGTACATCCAGCTGTGAAGAAAGGACTAAAAGATGCATGTACAAATAGGCGTAGGCCTCATCCTCACAACTCTAGAAGCAAAGGTGGAGAGTCTGAGAAGCACATTCTTACAGTGGCCACAGTCAATGCAATAAACAATCTCCCGGATAAGAAGCTAGATAATGGAGCACCTCTTGTGTGCTGTCAGGCATTCTATCAGGAGTTCGAACACACTTTGCTAAACATCGAGTCTTTTGTTAACTTGATGCTAGCCTTGTTACTCATAGAATTCAAGCTAGGACTGCTCAAGCCCACCAAGATGATTATGCAGTTCGTAGACAAATCAATCAAGCAGCTGGGGGGCATGTTGGAGGACGTGATAGTCGCAGTTCAGGGGAAGCAGTTCCCAGCCGATTTTGTTGTATTAGATATGGACATATCTGCACCTTTGCTCCTCACCCCAATTATACTTGGACGACCGTTCCTGCAAATGGCCAATGCAGTGGTGATTTATGGTACTAGAGAAATTGCCTTCGGCTCCAGCAGTGAAAAAAATCAAAACAGAGATCCTGTCTGATGCAAGACTGTCAGAAGGAACATCTGCAACATGTGCAAGGGTGATTGATTATTCCGAAGACTGCGTCTTTTTAGCCAAAAATTCAAGACACGAACCTCTTTGTGGATGACAATAAGATCCATGAATTTCTCAGTCGCAAGGAAGGATTGAAGGACGCAACCGAATTTTCCTTATCAAGCATGATGAGATGTTTGCTGATCTACTTAAGTAGATCCAAGGGGCAATGATGTGCCTTCAAAAACAAGAGCAGATTATTAAAGAGTTCTGCGATGAAGAACTAATCAACGAAACATTCTGTGAATTATTGAATGGGGAGGCAGAACAAAGCATGGTGGACGCCAAATAGACAAAAGAATCACTACCAGAAATAGTAGCTAAATGAGCTGAAACCTTTGCCCTCCAATATGAAATATGCCTTTCTTGCAGGAGAACCTAACATGTATCCGGTCATTATCAATGCTCATTTGACCCTTGACCAAGAATCTCGTCTGATGGAGGTTCTTGAATGCAACCGCAAGGTGATAGGCTGGAAAACTTCAGATCTCCATGATATCAATCCATCTTTGTGCTTGCATCGCATTTTCCTAGAGGAAGACAACATGCCCTCTTGAGAACATGAGAGAAGACTCAATCCTAAACTGCTGGAGGTTGTTATGAAAGAAATTCAGAAATAGTGTGATGCATGATTTATTTATCAAATCTCTTATAGCAAATGGGTGAGTCCTCTGCATATAGTGCCAAAGAAATCAGGAATCACCATAGTGAAGAACGACAAAGGAGAGGAGATCACGACCAAACTACCCACTTCATGGTGAGTGTGTGTATACTACAGAAGACTTAATATCGCCACCAAGAAGGACCACTTTTCTTTACCCTTCATTGACCGGATTCTTGAGAGATTGGCTGCGAAGGAATACTTCTACTTCTTGGATGGACACTCTGGGTATAATCAAGTGGCTATAGCTCATGAAGAACAAGATAAAACTACGTTCACCTTTTCCTTTGGTACGTACGCCTTTAGATGGATGCCATTCAGGCTATGCAATTCCCCATCCACATTTCAAAGGTATATGCTTGTAGTTTTTGCCGACATGGTGGGAAGCTTTCTTGAGGTCCTTATGGATGATTTTTCGATCTACGGGGACTCCTTCGATCAATTTCTGGATTATTTAGACTATGTCTTAAGGAGGTGATGCGAAGTAAATCTGGTGCTCTCATGGGAAAAGAACAACTAAATGGTGACCGAAGGAATTATGCTGGGTCACGTTGTTTCTAAATGTGGCATGGAGGTCGATACACCAAGGTGGAGGTAATTTCTAAACTTGAGCCGCCTACAATAATCAAGAAAGTTAGGTTATTTTTGGGCCATGTTGGTCTTTACAGACGATTCATCAAAGATTTCAGTAAATTGGCTAGAATCAACAAGCTAGTGAACATGATTACCGATGCCGAAGACAAGGATGAGAGATCCAACATGGGTATTATAGGGAGCCATCTGTCCAAGGTAGATATCATAGAGAAGAGGTACCATGACCTAGAAAAATTTCAGTGATTGAGAAAAGGACCCGAGTCCTGGAAAAGCTCGATCTGATCTTCCAACAGCTGGAGTAGCTCGTTCGCACCTTGAACGATACACATGTGCAACTATGTGTCCACCACTATCACGACGTCCAATAAGAAGAAGGAGCCTTCACCGAATCTAGCACCTCAGTCGACTCCACCGCAACCCCAACCATTTCAGCATGTGTATTACATGCAGGTTCCGGAGCAGCCCCCGCAGTCCCTAACACAGATGGTTGTATATCAACAAGAGCCCCATCCAACTTAACTTGAGTAATTCTCTCCACCTCCATCGCTGGTTCAAGAAATTAACGGTGTTTGGAGTAATGAGCACAGCTGACCCGCCCTCAGGGACATTCTCTGGGTCAGAACATGGGAAACATGCCCTATCACCAGTAGCACCTGGGTGGGAGACCCTTCCAGCCCTCATATCAACAACAACCTCCGTCTCAAGGTAACATGTGGAGGTAGAACTATCAGAGTGGTCCACAACAGTTAGGATATCGTAATCAAGGATATCATCATCAACTGGCTGCCCAGTTTCATCAGCAGAACTCACAGTATTCCTCCAACCCTCCTCCTCACCAGTTTTCACAGGGGTACCAGCCACAGTCTCACCCATCATATCCGCATCCGAAACCCCAACAGGGGGAAACCTCTGAGATTGTACCGATCTACCCGACCCTTTCTTGCCTTGAACAATTGATGAAAAATATGGCTGAGATGAACTAGAAGATCGAAACTTGATGGCTGCGAAACAACCATTCCAGCTCAAGTCGAAGCTAACCCGAACAATTTTCGACATAAGGAGCAGGTAGCCAGTAGTTTCCAACCTGATTAGGTGAATTAAATTGCTTTTTATCTAACATCGTTACTCTCAGGAGAAATAGGACACTCCAACCATCGACGATTGTGAAGGGAAAACATCTTGTATCTGACGGGGAATCGTCAGTCCAGCCAACGCAAGGGCCAATAAGTATTTTTGGAGCAACATCACTAACAGGAAAATCCCAAAAAATGAAGAAAACACCAAAATACAAAAATATAACAACAGCCTCGGTGGAAACAAGCCAGCATTGGAGATGCCTACACATGCCCCAGAACCAGCTCTTGACATGAAGAATCTTGCACCTACAGCGAGTCCAGCGCCAGCACTAGAAGCCCACCCCACAGTTTTTGGTCCACACATTGTAGATGATTCTATACCTTTTTGCCATCTACATGTAAATAATGATATGAACACAGTATTGAATGCCCTTATGGAAGATTTTGTAAATATTCCTTTTCCTGAAGCAATGAAAGAGCACAAAAAAATGAAAATTTTGAAAAATGCTTTGTCTAATCCTGCTATTGCGGAAATTATCCAAAATTTGTGTTGAACACGCTATTGATGAAAGCTCTTGAGTACATACCAGCTGTGAAGAAAGGACTAAAAGATGCATGTACAAATAGGTGTAGGCCTCATCCTCACAACTCTAGAAGCCAAGGTGGCAAGTCTGAGAAGAACATTCTTATAATGGCCATAGTCAATGCAATCGGTAATCTCCCGGATAAGAAGCTAGACAATGGAACACCTCTTGTACGCTGTCAGGCGTTCAATCAGGAGTTCGAACGCACTTTGCTAAATAGAGGGTCTTTTGTTAACTTAATACCAGTCTCGTTACTCACAGAATTCAGGCTAGGACTACTCAAGCCCACCAAAATGATTCTGCGGTTCGCATACAAATCAGTCAAGCAGCAGGGGGCATGTTGGAGCACGTGATAGTCACAGTTCAGGGGAAGCAATTCCTAGCCGATTTTGTTGTATTAGATACGGACATTTCTGCGCCTTTGCTCCTCAACACAATTATACTTGGGAGACCGTTCCTTCAAATGGCCAGTGCAGTGGTGAATTATGGCACTAGAGAAATTACTTTCGGCTCCAACAGCGAAAAAAATCAAAATAGAGACCCTGTGTGATGCAAGACTGTCAGAAGGAACATCTGCAAGGGTGATTGATTATTCCGAAGATTGCAACTTTTTAGCCGAGTAGGGCTCTAGTCTCAGCTATGTATACGAGCATTCAGGGCCTCGACTCACTTAATTAATGACGGTCTGAATGCACCAACCTCTTTGTAGATGACAATAAGATCCATGAATTTCTCAGTCCAAAGGAAGGATTGGAGATTGTAGTCGAATTTTCCTTATCGAGCATGATGAGATGTTTTCTAATCCACTTAAGGAGATCCAAGTGGCGATGATGTGCCTTCAAAAACAAGAGCAGATTATTGAAGAGTTCTGTGATGAAGAAGAAATCACTGAAACATTCTATAAATTATTGAATGAGGAGGCAGAACAGAGCATGGTGGACGCCAAACAGACAAAAGAATCACCACAAAAAATAGTAGTTGAAGTCACACTTGAAGTAGCTCCAAGCCCACCTAAGCTGAAACCTTTGTCCTCCAATATGACATATGCCTTTCTTGTAGGAGACCTAACATATATATCCAGTCATTATCAATGCTCATTTGACCCCTGACCAAGAATCTTGTCTGATGGAGGTTCTTGAACGCAACCGCAAGGCGATAGTCTGGAAAACTTCAAATCTCCATGAGATTAATCAGTCCTTGTGCTCGCATCGCATTTTCCTAGAGGAAGACTACAAGCCCTCTTGAGAACATGAGAGAAGACTCAATCCTAATCTGTGGGAGGTTGTTATGAATAAAATTCAGAAATGGTGCGATGCATGATTCATTTATCCCATCTCCGAAAACAAATGGGTGAGCCCTCTGCATGTAGTGCCAAAGAAATCATGAATCACCATCGTGAACCAAGAAGGACCACTTTTCTTTACCCTTCATCGACCGGATTCTTGAGAGATTGGCTGTGAAGGAATACTTCTACTTCTTCGATAGACACTCTGGGTATAATCAAGTGGCTATAGCTCCTGAAGACTAAGAGAAAAATATGTTCTCCTGTCCCTTTGGTACGTACACCTTCAGATGGATGTCGTTCGGGCTATGCAATGCCCCATCCACATTTCAAAGGTGTATGCTTGCAGGTTTTACCGACATGGTGGGTAGCTTTCTTGAGGTATTTATGGATGATTTTTCGGTCTACGGGGACTCCTTCGATCAATGTCTGGATTATTTAGACAGAGTCTTAAGGAGGTGATGCGAGATAAATCTGGTGCTCTCGTGGGAAAATGGCAACTTCATGGTGACCGAAGGAATTGTGCTGGGTCAAGTTGTTTCTAAACGTGGCATGCAGGTTGACACCGCCAAGGTGGAGGTAATTTCTAAACTTGAGCCATCGACAATTACCAAGAAAGTTAGTTTATTTTTGGGCTATGTCGGTTTTTATCGACGATCCATCAAAGATTTCTGTAAATTGGCCAGGATCAGAAAGCAAGTGAACATGGCCATCCATGTTGAAGACAGGGATAAGAGCTCCAACCTGGGTATTATAGGGAGCCATTTTTCCAAGGTAGACATCATATAAAAAAGGTACCAAGACCTAGAAAAAAGTCAGTGATTGAGAAAAGGACCCGGGTCTTGGAAAAGCTCGATCTGATCTCCCAACAACTGGAGCAGCTCGTTTGCACCTTGAACGCCAACATGTGCAAGTCTGTGTCCACCACTACCGAGACGTCTATTGAGAAGAAGCAACCTTCACTGAATCAAGCACCTCAGTCGACTCCACCGCAGCCCCAACCTGTTCAGCATGTGTATTACATGCAGGTTCCGGAGCAGCCCCCATAGTCCCAATCACAGACGGTTGTATATCAGCCAGAGCCCCATCCAGCTTAACCTGAGCAATTCCGTCCACCTCCACCGCTGATTCAAGAAGTTAACGGTGTTTGGAATAATGACCACAATTGACCCGTCCTCAGGGACATTCTCTGGGTCAGAACATGGGCAACATGCCCTATCACCAGTAGCACCAGGGTGGGAGACCCTTCCAGCTTTCATATCAACAACAATTTCCGTATCAAGGCAACATGTGGAGGAAAAACTATCAGAGTGGTCCACAACAGTCTGGATATCGCAATCAGGGATATCATCAGCAACTGGCTGCCCAGTTTCATCAGCAGAACTCACAGTATTCCTCCAACCCTCCTCGTCACTGGTTTTCACAGGGGTACTAGCCATAGTCTCACCCGTCATATCCCCATCCGAAACCCCAACAGGGGGAAACCTTTGAGATTGTGCCGATCAACCAAGCCCTTGCTTGCCTTGAACAATTGATGAAAAACATGGCTGAGATGAACTAAAAGATCAAAGCTTGACGGTTGCGAAAACAACCATTCCTGCTCAAGTCGAAGCTAACTCGAATAATTTCCGACACAAGGAGTAGGTAGCCAGTAGTGTCCAACCTGATAAGGTGAATTAAATTGCTTTTTATCTAATGTCGTTACTCTCAGGAGTGGTAGGACACTTTGCTAGACAACAAGTCTTTTGTTAACTTGATGCCAGCCTCGTTACTCAAAGAATTCAGGGTAGGACCGCTCAAGCCCACAAAGATGATTCTGCAGTTCACAGATAAATCAATCAAGCAGCTAAGGGGCATGTTGGAGGACATCATAGTCACACTTCAGGGGAAGCAATTCCCAGCTGATTTTGTTGTATTAGATATGGACATCTCTGCACCTTTGCTCCTCATGCCAATTATACTTGGACAATCGTTCCTACATTGGTCAATGCAGTGGTGAATTACGACACTAGAGAAATTTCCTTTGGCTCTAGCAGCGAAAAAAATCAAAATAGAGACCCTATCTGATGCAAGGCTGTCAGAAGGATCATCTGCAACATGTGCAAGGGTGATTGATTATTCCGAAGACTGTCTTTTTAGCCGAAAATTCAAGACACGAACCTTTTTGTGGATGACAATAAGATCCATAAATTTCTCAATTTCAAGGAAGGATTGGAGAACACAGTCGAATTTTCCTTATCGAGCATGATGAGACGTTTGCTGATCTACTTAAGGAGATCCAAGTGGCGATGATGTGCCTTCAAAAACAAGAGCATATTATTGAAGAGTTCTGCGATGAAGAATTAATCAGTGAAACATTCTGTGAATTATTGAAGGAGGAGGCAAAATAGAGCATGGTGGACGCCAAACAGACAAAAGAATCACCAACAGAAATAGTAGCTGAAGTCACCCTTGAAGTAGCTCCAAGCCCACCTGAGCTGAAACCTTTGTCCTCCAATATGAAATATGCCTTTCTTGCGGGAGAACCTAACATGTATCCGGTCATTACCAATGCTCATTTGACGCATGACCAAGAATCTCGTTTGATGGAGGTTCTTGAATGCAACCACAAGGTGATAGGCTGGAAAACTTCAGATCTCCATGAGATCAATCCGTCCTTATGCTCGCATCGCATTTTCCTAGAGGAAGACAACAAACCCTCTTGAGAACATAGAGAAGACTCAATCCTAATCTGCGGGAGGTTGTTATGAAAGAAATTCAAAAATGGTGCTTTGTAGGATTCATTTATACCATCTCCGACAGCAAATGGGTAAGCCCTCTGCATGTATTGCCAAAGAAATCAGGAATCACCATCATGAGGAACGATAAAGGAGAGGAGATCACGACCAAACTACCCACTTCTTGGCGAGTGTGTGTATACTACAGAGGACTTAATCTCGCCACCAAGAAGGACTAATTTTCTCTACCCTTCATCGACCATATTCTTGAGAGATTGGTTGTGAAGGAATACTTCTACTTCTTGGATGGACACTCTGGGTATAATCAAGTAGCTATAGCTCCTGAAGACCAATAGAAAACTACGTTCACCTGTCCCTTTGTTACGTATGACTTCAGATGGATGTTGTTCGGGCTATGCAATGCCTCATCCATATTTCAAAGGTGTATGCTTGCAGTTTTTGCCAAAATGGTGGGCAGCTTTCTTGAGGTCTTTATGGACGATTTTTCAGTCTACAGGGGCTCCTTCGATCAATGTTTGGATTATTTAGACTGAGTCTTAAGGATGTGATATGAAGTAAATCTAGTTCTCTCATGGGAAAAGAGCAACTTCATGGTGACCGAAGGAATTGTGCTGGGTCACGTTGTTTCTAAACATAGCATGGAGGTTGACACCACCAAGGTGGAGGTAATTTGTAAACTTGAGCTACCTCCAATAATCAAGAATGTCAGGTTATTTTTGGGTCATGTCGGTTTTTACTGACGATTCATCAAAGATTTCAGTAAATTGGCCAGAATTAGCAAGCTAGTGAACATGGCCACCCATGCTGAAGACAGGGATGAGAGCTCCAACCTGGGTATTATAGGGAGCCATGTGCAACTCTATGTCCACCACTGTCGAGATGTCCATTGAGAAGAAGGAGCCTTCACCAAATCAAGCACCTAAGTTGACTCCACAACAGCCCCAGCCTATTTAGCATGTGTATTACATGCAGGTCCGGAGCAACCCCCACAGTCCCAAACACAGATGGTTGTATATCAACAAGAGCCCCATCCAGCTTAACTTGAGAAATTCTCTCCACCTCCACCATTGATTCAAGAAGTTAATGGTGTTTGGAATAATGAGCACAATTGACCCGTCCTCTGGGACATTCTATGGGTCAAAACATGGGAAACAAGACCTATCACCAGTAGCACCAGGGTGGGAGACCCTTCCAATCCTCATATCAACAACAACCTCTGTCTCAAGGTAACATGTGGATGTAGAACTATCAGAGTGGTCCACAACAGTCTGGATATCGCAATCAAGGATATCATCAGCAACTGGCTACCCAGTTTCATCAGCATAACTTACAGTATTCCTCCAACCCTCCTCACCAGTTTTCACAGGGGTACCAGCCACAGCCTTACCCATCATTTCCGCATCCGAAACCCCAACAGGGGGAAACCTCTGAGACTGTTTCGATCTACCCGACCCTTGCTTGCCTTGAACAATTGATGAAAAACATGGCTGAGATGAACTTGAAAATCAAAACTTGACGGCTGTGAAAAGAACCATTTCTGCTCAAGTCGATGCTAACCTGAATAATTTCTGACGCAAGGAGTAGGTAGCCAGTAGTGTCCGACCCAATTAGGTGATTTAAATTGCTTTTTATCTATTATTGTTACTCTGAGGAGCGGTAGGACACTCCAAATATCGGTGACGGTGAAGGGAAAGCATCTTGCATCTGACGGGGATGTTAGCGATGTGAGCTCGAGGCGAACCATTCTTACAATAAATGTTATTGTAATATATATATGTTTTATAAATAAACGTTATTGATTGTTTCACTCCCTTTTTGAAATTAAATGAATGAATGCACTATAAGGCCCCTCTGTACAATTAGGGTTATGTACCATTTCCTTCTTGATGATCATACTGTTGATTCATGAATTGAATCATAGAGGCAGGCGTTTGGATCAAGTACCGTCAAATGATTATTAAGAGATGATCTCCAGCCTGAGTAGGAAATGGCAATCCTTTCTCATAAAGGGTGATATCTGACCGACCTCTTGATGCAGGTCCTCTGCATGGGAATAGTGATTCGGAGGTGTCGGATTAGTTAGGTCCAAGGGTTGACTTAACAAGATCGAGATAACATAAGTCCTATGTTGAATGCTGTCACAGCATAGGCACACATCCTCTGACCAGAGACAGATGTGTTACTATATGTCTGAGTGTGTACATTTGGCAGACCAATAGGTTGATGACCTAACCAAGGTCTATACACCGACGAGCTGGTGTGCATGTAAGGCATATGAGTATTACAATCTCTCAAAGGGATCATACATGTTTACTTGTGAATCGGAAGACATGGGCTCACTCATGAGGTATTGAGACCGATCAAATTCCATGTATGGTCGTCGTGCTTTGGAAGCATGACAAGAATTTGAAGGTATGATATATGCTTGGGGAAAGCATATGATCGGATACAGATTCCAAATGACCAAGATTGAGAAACTTGGTGATCAAACCCTAAAGATGACAGTGTAAAATTGATCTATATCTTCAGGTTGATCATAGGTCTTCTAGTATGCAGGATGTACAGGTGTTAGGAATACCTGAGGGTGATTTGATCATAAACGATTGTATATGAAGGATATGGTATTATCCTCAAGCGCATCATGGAAGCGTGATTGTCGTATCGAATATGACGCAGAACGAGTAGTCGTACTAGTTGTTCTGTGTAGCGGAATTTAAAAAATTTTCATGCAATGAAACCACATGATCCAAGAACGATTCTCGTTCCGTTTCATCTAGAACCACAACAAGTATAAAGGAATACCTCTTGAAGCGTGGTTGATCGAGTCTCTAAGAAAAGAGATCTCCTGTCTCAAGTCCGATCGTAGGAGAGGTCACTTGCGAGCGCGGGGATGAACCGCGTGAACCTCGCAATCCAACAAGTTGATCCAAGCACGGTGAATTCCTGATCTCGTCGTACGAGATCGAACGTCCTCTTCGTGAGCGAAGCACTCCAAGAAGACTGAGAACCGAAGAACGTCGAAGCGGCGGTGAGGTTGCGAGGGTGTCAACGAAACTCTCTTCTAGGGTTTGGTGGATGACAACCAAGAGAGAGAGAGAGAGAGAGAGAGTTGGCGTGTGAGAGAAATGAGAAAGAGAGAGTTGGCTCCAAAATTGCATAACCTTAGAGAGCATGGTATGCCTCTCTATTTATAGGGTTTTGGGATCCATGGATCTCAATCCATGGGACATATAAAACCAATGGTTGAGATTGATTTATGTCCAATCAAATGGTAAAGATTGTTGCTGGTAAAAACCAACAATTTATGAATTAATTTAGATCAAATATATTTTATAAATCAAATACAATTTAATCCTAAATTAGATCAACCAAATAAGGAGAGGATCAACATGGAGATTGCATCTCTCATGTCAATCAAGGTGGACGACCACCAATCCAAGTAGGACTTGGTAGTCGTCCACATGATTACATGTGGAGGCAATCTCATGAAATCCCATGAGATTGCAAATCTCCATGGAAATCTCCATTATTGTTTCCAACAACTTTTGTTGTGATTTATTCTTCAAAAATAATTCATAATTAATTTTGAGAATATTGCAATCTTACCATTGGAATTTTATGAATCATATTCACAACCCAAAACAAAATATAATTTACATTTTCAATTAATTACACAATGTGTATCCAATACACATTAATAATTAATCAACAAATATAAATTATAATTAGCTCTCTTTAATACATTATAAATCATATTTATAATATATTATGAATAATTGGATATTGCTATCTATATTATTCTTATCCATAATAAATAAATCACATTTAATTATATTGGATAATTTCCACACACATCAAGATCATTAAATCACATTTAATCATTAATTCTTCAATGATTAGATTTAGGGAATTATTCTTGAACCCCTTCAAGAACAATGCGATTTCTCCGTAGATACTTGGAGATAAGGACAGGGCGATTGTATTGTTCCACGTATAGTGACTTGGATGTTGAGATCGTATCTCAAATCCAGATCCCATGGACCTCCCACAGATGCTTGATCAAATCAAGACCGTAGACCTAATCTTCTCATTGCATCTGAATCTCATTCAGATCAATGTCCAGTACCTGGACTCAAATTAGGTCACTTCTCTAATGAGAGGAGTCACTAAAATCCAAACCTGTTTCATCACTCCCTCGGAATGGAAGCGTCATGGTTATACAATCGTTTATGATCACATCACCCTCAAGTATTCCCAATACATGTATATCCTGCATATTGGAAGACATATGATCAACCTAAAGATATAGATCAATTTTATACTATCATCTTTAGGGTTTGATCGCCAAGTTTCTCAATCTTGGTCATTTGGAATATGTATCCGATCATATGCTTTCCCCAAGCATATATCATACCTTCAAATTCTTATCATGCTTCCAAAGTACGACGACCATGCATGGAATTTGAACGGTCTCAATACCTCATGAGTGAGCTCATGTCTTCCTATTCACAAGTAATTATGTATGATCCCTTTGAGAGATTGTATTACTCATATGTCCATACATGCACACTATCTCGCCGGTGTATAGACTGTGGCTAGGTCATCAACCTATTGGTCTGCAAAATGTACACACTTAGACATATAGCACCACATCTGTCTCTGGTCAGAGGATGCATTCCTATACTGTGACAGTATTCAACATAGGTCTTTGGTTATCTCGATCTCGTTAGGTCAACTTATTGACTCAACTAATCTGACACCTCCGAATCACTATTCCAATGTAGAGGACCTGCCTCAAGAGGTCAGTCATATATTAGCCATATGAGAAAGGATTTCCATCTCCTACTCAGACTAGAGATCATCACTTAACAATCATTTGATGATGCTTGATGAGTCCTCTATCTAACTCCTTAGATATTCATCCAAACATCAGCCTCTATGATTCAATTAATGAATCAACAGCTGTATGATCACCAAGTTGGCCATGGTACATAACCCTTATTGTACAGAGGGACCTTATAGTGCATTCATTCATTCAATCTCAGAAAGGGAGTGAAAAATAATCAATAATTTTTATTGATAAATCATTTATTACAATAACATTTATTGTGAGAATGGTTCGCCTCGGGCTCACATTGCTAACAATCTCCCACTAGCCCTCAGAACCATTCAGGAACAATCCTTAAACCCATACTCATTACATGCTGGTCGAAAACCTTCTGCGTCAGATGTTTGGTAAGAGGATCAACAACGTTGTTGGCAGAGGCTACCTTGGCGATGATGATGTCACCATGCTTTTGAATCTCCCGAATGATTTGGTATTTTTATTCCATGTGCTTGCTCTTCTGATGCCATCTGGGTTCCTTTGCCTGGGCAATGGCTCCCGTGTTATTGCAGAGTAATGGGATGGGAGTATCAGAAGAAACTATGCCAAGCTCCAGGATGAACTTGCGCAACCACACCGCCTCCTTTGCAGCATTCGATGCGGCAGTGTACTCGGCTTCTGTTGTTGAATCTGCAGTAGTGTCCTGCTTCTTGCTTCTCTAGCTCACAACACCACCATTCAACAAGAATACAAACCATTATGTCGACTTTCGATCATCAATATTTGATTGGAAGTCAGAATCTGTATATCCCAAGACTTGGAGATCACCATCTCTATAGACCAAGATGTAATCTTGCGTCCGTCTTAGATATTTGAATATGTTCTTTACTACATTCCAGTGTTGTTCTCCATATCAGGATTGGTAACGACTTACCACTCCCACTGCATGGCAGATATCTGGCCTAGTACACATCATGGCATCCTACAACTGATGCATAAGGACATCCAGCCATGGCTTTCTTTTCCTCAACACTTTGAGGAGCCATTCCTTTAGACAGGTGGATACCATGTCTTAAGGATAGGAATCCTTTCTTGGAACTATCCATATGGAATCGTTCAAGAATCTTCTTAATGTCTCCATGTTGTGACAATCCCAAAATCCTCTTTTTCGGTTTCTGAACAACTTCAGGCCTAAGATGTAAGAGGCTTCTCCAAGATCTTTCATCTAAAAGGTATGGGATAACCAAATTTTCACACTGGTCATCATCCCTGTATCATTTCCAATGATAAGGATGCCATCTACGTAAAACACGATGAACACAATGGCGCTCCCACTAAGCTTCTTGCACACACAAGGTTCATCAGGATTCTGCACAAAATCATAACTCTTTATGGTTTCATCAAATCTGATGTTCCAGCTACGAGAAGCTTGCTTGCGCCCATAGATGGATTTCTTTAGCTTGCACACTTTGCCATCCTCAGTTATGAAGCCCTGGGGCTGGTCCATGTAGATATCCTCCTCGAGGTATCCATTGAGGAAAGTCGTCTTGACGTCCATCTTCCAGATGTCGTAGTCAATATATGTAGCTATAGCTAGCAGTGTCCTGATGGATTTAAGCATAGCCACAGGAAAGAATGTCTCATCGTAGTCGATGCCTTCCCTCTGTGTGTAGCCCTTGGCTACGAGCCTTGCCTTGAAAGTCTCTACTTTCCGATCAGGTCCCCTTTTTCTATTGAAGATCCATTTACACCCAATGAGTTTTACCCCTTTAGGAGGATCCTCTAGGGTCCATACACCATTCTTATGCTTGGAGTCAATTTCTGACTTCATTGCTAACAACCATCTATCCATGTCATGATCCGGGAGTGCTTCATCAAATGAAGTAGGATCATTGTCAGTCTCACTTGACACATGGAATCCATACCTTTTAGGTGGTGCAATCACCCTCGAACTCCTTCAAAGAGGTATGTGTATTTCATCTTTATTTATCTCTTCAGTTTCTGGTCTAGGAAGCTCAGAATCCTCAGGGGATTCAATGAATTCCTCTACTTCATTTTTGTCTTGACTTTTAAGGAAATCATCCTCCAAAAATTTCACATCTCTAGAGACAAAAACCTTTTGGGTCTCAGGGTCATAGAGCTGGTATCCAATACCATCTTTAACATACCCAATGAAGTAACACTCACGAGTGTGAGATTCTAGCTTACTCGCGTCCACGTTCTTAGCATGAACCAAGCAACCCCAAACCCTCAAGTGATTAACACTAGGTTTGGTTCCATATCAGAGCTCATGAGGAGTCTTAGGCATAGATTTGCTAAGAATTTTATTCAGGATATAAATTACAGTCTCTACTGCATATCCCCAGAAACTAAGAGGTAAATGTGCTTTGCTCATCATTGAACGGACCATATCCATGATGGTCCTGTTGCGTCTTTCAGTAACATCATTAAGTTGGGGAGTTCCAGGAGGAGTGAGATTGGAGAAAATTCCATTCTCCTTAAGATATTCCTTGAATTCATCTAAGAGGTACTCGCCACCTCGATCAGATCGAATCCGTTTAATCTTCCTATCGGTTTGGTTTTCAACCAAAGCCGTGAACTCTTTGAACTTTTCAAAGGTTTTAGATTTATGACGTAATAGGAAAACAAACCCGTATCGCAAATGGTCATCGATAAATGTCAAATAATATCGATATTCATTTTGAGTTGCGGTACTGAAGGGACCACATACATCGGTATGTATTAGGTCAATAATACCTTCGCATCTTGTAACCTTGTTACAGAAAGGCATCCTAGTCATTTTACCTCGAATCCAATGTTCACAGGTAGGCAAAGTTTGAACCTATAGAAAATCTAAAGGTCCATCCTTTATCAATCTGTTGATCCTATAAACAGACAAATGACCAAGCCTTTGATGCCAAATCATATTCGAATGATTTTTATTCTCCCTGGATCTCTTAGGGTTTTCATTAGTAGTTGTAACATTCATGACATGCTCATCAATGCACAATTCATAGAGTCCATCAGAAGTTAAAATACCCTTTGCAATATTTATCATAATGATTTATGACTAATTTATTACAGAAAAGGAATGAATATCCACTTCTAACTAGCTTAGAAATAGATATTAAATTCCTTCTAACTTCAGGTACATAAAGACACTCTTTAAGTACTAGGACTCAACCACTAGATAACGATAGTCGACAAGTACTGACGGTGACTGCTGCGACACTTGCATCAGATCCCATCTGGATGACTATCTCCCCTTCTTCAAGATTTCTAGTTTCCTGAAACAAATGCAACAAATTGCATACATGAACAGAAGCACCAGAATCTACAACCCAACTTCCTTCTCGTCCAACGAGAAAGCTAGTTTCAATGATGAAAGTAGATTTCATACCTGTTGGGGCTTTACCTTTGTCTGACGACTTCAGGTATTCCGGGCAATTACGCCTCCATTGCCCCGAATTCTTGCAGTGGTGACAAACGTTGGATTTCTTCGACGCTATCAGTGTGGATGCATTAGAAGATGAGCCAAGGCCTTGACTCTTCTTCTTTCTCTTCTGGGCCAGGCCCTTCCAAGAACCTTGCTTCCGACCATGCTTCCCTCTGACTTGTGCAAACATTGCACTGCCAGCGGGACCATCTTTCTTCATTACGTCTTCTGCAGACTTTAATGCAGCAAGAAGAGCAGCGTTCGACAAGTCCAACTTGTTCATGTGGAATGAGACCACAAAATTATTGAAAGACTTGGGAAAAGACAACAGAATGAAGTCATCTTGCATGTCTGCATCCATATTTGCCTCAAGAGTCTCCAGTTCAGAGAAGTACCCAAACATTTTGAGTACATGTTCTCGAACCGAAGCTCCTTCCTGCATCTTGCAGCGAACAGGCTCTTTCATAATATTGTAACGCTGGGTGCGATTAATGTCACCAAACATACCTTTCAGATTCTGCATTATCTCCTGGCATGTGCTCATCTCCACATGTTGCTTCTGAAGAACATTAGAGAGAGAACCCATGATATAGCATATAGCCAAGACATGATCTTCATCATACTTGTCATTGCATGCTTTTACTTCCTTGGATTTAGGGCTTTCATGCTTGTCCTCGGAGAGCACATAACTTATGCGCTCAACAGAGAGAATAAGCTCCAAATTACAGATCCAATCCGAGTAATTTAGACTGGTCAACTGGTTGATCTCAAAAAGCCTGCTTAGTGGGTTCAAGGACTTCATTTTCTGAAATTAAGAATGTACTATATTAGAACATATAATCATATATTCACATTTATGATTTTTGATTAAGGAATTTTAAATCAAATTGTTCTTGCCCTGTCAACCTTGAAAGTTTATTCCCTTAATCACTTTCAAGTAAGAGATATACTTACCGTTATATCTCAAGCAAGAATTGGGATCTCCTCTTTATCTTTGTCATATCCCAATAATATGAGAACCTCTAACTCCAATAAAGAGAAGCAGGAACACATTCCGCCTTGTAAGTCCAACTTGCATCTCCCAATTCGGTCTTTAATACCCGAGCCCACAACCCCTAAGGTGATATTGACCCATCATTAATTGAACCAACCGTCAACAGGAATACAACTCACTATGCGCAATCCAATATCACCCCAATAATATAAGGACCCGATATTGGGGTCACTACGCATACGTCCTTACTCTTTCGAGAAGCGACGAACCTGATCCAAATGGATCGTATGCAGGAGCTTTCACTTCGGATAGGCGTCTCCTACATACAATATCTGACGACGGAACTCTTCGCCTTGACGGGAGACCATGGATGTCACTTATGTGATCCTCCACATCATATTCAAATTTTAATTAATTATTATGAATCATATTCTTATTTCTAATTCTTCCAAGGGAAATATCAACTCTATTCATAATAGAGTGTTTCAATTGGACATAATTAACTTAATCATATTAAATTAATTATCAATCAAATTTAATCAACAAACTCAATTGTTTTACTTGAATATATGTATATGGTATTATCTCAAAGTACGTATTGATTCGAATTTTAATAACTAGAAAATACATCTTGATTTTCTCCGGCATTATCGAGTCCCTACCCGCTGTCATGGCCAGTACCGACGAGAGTGGGACGAACCACATACGTTGCAACCCGCTACCCCAATGCTCTCCGACTAGACACCATATCCACCTCAGGAAAGGATAATGCTAGATAGATCAATTTGTACTTGAGATGATCATCGGTTCTTCAACCGAAATTATACCATATAGTAATAATCAAAACATTTTTGATTATAAGGAAACTTGCTACACAAATTCACACTCCTATTCAAGCATCAAGTTTGATGATTGTGTTTCCAATTATGATCTAGATCAAATCTAATCAATTAATTGGTTGGTCCAAGTAAATTAAGGAAATAATCATCTTCCAGTATTTCACAAATATTTTCCATAATTATTTAATGAAATTAACAATTAATTTCACTAATTGACAATTACATGGTTCTTGATTAGGACTGTAATTTCAGCACTAATCCCTACTCACTAAAATTAACATATCTCAATCAATTTAAATCCAAATTAGATCCATCTTCAACGATTTATAACTTGATTTAGGACAGAATCCAAGTGATATTTCACGCATTTCGAGGCGGATCAAAACAATAATTAACTTTTGTTGTGATTTATTCTTCAAAAATAATTCATAATTAATTTTGAGAATATTGCAATCTTACCATTGGAATTTTGTGAACCATATTCACAACTCAAAACAAAATATAATTTACATTTTCAATTAATTACACAATGTGTATCCAATACAAATCAATAATTAATCAACAAATATAAATTATAAGTAGCTCTCTTTAATATATTATAAATCATATCTATAATATATTATGAATAATTGGATATTGCTACCATATTATTCTTATCCATAATAATTAAATCACATTTAATTATATTGGATAATTTCCACACACATCAATATGATTAAATCACATTTAATCATCAATTCTTCAATGCTTAGATTTATGAAATTCTTATTGAACCCCTTCAAGAACAATGCGATTTCTCCGCAGATACTTGGAGATAAGGACAGGGCGATTGTATTGTTCCACGTATAGTGACTTGGATGTTGAGATCATATCTCAAATCCAGATCCCATGGACCTCCCACAGATGCTTGATCAAATCAAGACCGTAGACCTAATCTTCTCATCGCATCTGAATCTCATTCAGATCAATATCCAGTTAATGGACTAAGATTAGGTCACTTCTCTAATGAGAGGAGTCACTAAAATCCAAACCTGTTTCATCACTCCCTCGGAATGGAAGCGTCATGGTTATACAATCATTTATGATCACATCACCCGCAGGTATTCCTAATACCTGTACATCCTGCATACTGGAAGACCTATGATCATTCTGAAGATAAAGATCACTTTTACACTGTCATCTTCAGGGTTTGATTATTAAGTTTCTCAATCTTGGTCATTGGGAATTGGCATAGATTATATGCTTTCCCAAGGCATATATCTTGCCTTCAAATTCATGTTATGCTTCCAAAGTACGACGACCATGCATGGAATTTGATCAGTCCCAATACCTCATGAGTGATCTCATGTCTCCCGGTTCATAAGTGAACATTTATGATCCCTTTGAGATATCATATTACTCATATGTCCTTACATGCACACCAACATGTCGATGTATAGACCTTGGCTAGGTCATAAACCTATTGGTTTGCCAAACGTACACACTCAGACATATAGCAACACATCTGTCTCTGGTGAGAGGATGCATGCCTATGCTGTGACAGTATTCAACTCAGGTCTTTTGTTATCTGGATCTCGTTATGTTAACCCATTGACTCAACTAATCTGACACCTCCGAATCACTATTCCCATGCAGAGGACTTGCATTAAGAAGTCGGTCAGATAGCAGCCATATGAGAAAGCATTGCCATCTCCTACTCAAACTGGAGATCATCACTTAACAATCATTTGATGATGCTTGATGAGTCCTCTATCTAACTCCTTAGATATTCATCCAAGCACCAGCCTCTATGATTCAATCAATGAATCAACTGCTGTATGATCATCAAGTTGGCCATGGTACATAACCCTTATTGTACAGAGGGACCTTATAGTGCATTCATTCATTCAATCTCAGAAAGGGAGTGAAAAATAATCAAATAATAACATTTATTGTGAGAATGGTTCGCCTCGGGTTCACATCGCTAATAGTATAACCATGACACTTCCATTGCGCGAGGGAGTGATGAAACATGTTTGGATTTTTGTGGCTCCTCTCAATTGAGAACTGATCTGATCTTGGTCCAAGTATTCGACATTGATCTGAATGAGATTCAAATGCAATGAGAAGATTAGATTTGCGGTCTTGATTTAATCAAGCATCTATGAGAGGTCCGTGAGATCTGGATTTGAGATGAGATCTCAACATCCAAGTCACTATACGTGGAACAATACAATCGCCCTGTCCTTATCTCCAAGTATCTGCGGAGAAAGCACACTATTCTTGAAAGAGTTCAAGAATAATTCCTTTGATGAATTATGTATCCAAGAAACAAGACGTTGATAATTAAATGATATTTAATTATCAAGAATAATATCAATAGGATTCATATAATGAGATTGATTATCCAAGATAATTAAATGAGATTTAATTATCAATGAAATGCTAATTGTGGATAGTACTATCCATGCTATCCATAATATCTGTGTATATTATAAATATGATTTATAATATATTAGCAAAAGCACCTTTGTAAATAACATTTATTAATTGATTGTTAATGAAAATTGGATTCACATTAAGCGATTAATTGGAAATGTAATTTACAATTTTGTTTGGGTTGTGAATATGATTCACAAATTTTTTAATGGCATGATTGAAATATCACTAATTAATTTGGAATTAATTTGGTGAATATATTTGCAATAAATGTTGTTGCAAGTAATTAAGAGATAATGAGATAATATAAAAGGAAGATAAAATCCCCAATAAAAGAGGTGGCGTCACCCATGAATTGGTCATGGGTGATGCCCCCCTTTTAGGAGATGATTATTATCCTTTTTTTATTATCTTCTGATAACTAATTTTATTGAATTAAGTTATGTTGATGATAATGCAGCATATATTTAATTTAATATTAATTAATAAGGTGTTGTTTTAAACAACAATGATCATGGCCATTGATTAAAAACACATATCAATCTAACCATTGATTTTGTGTATCCCATGGATTGTGATCCATTGACTCCCAAACTAATATATAAGAAGGGCAACCTTAGCCCCTGGATAAGACACATCTACTCTCTCTTTCTCTACTCTCATTCTCACACCATCTATCTCTCTCTCTCTCTCTAAGGGTGACCGTCCACCTTAAGATCTTGAGAGAATTGCAATCGTAGTTACGTCGTCGTGCTGTCACCTAGATTGCTCATGGATCTCCATCTTCTTTGAATCTTCTTGCAATAGTAGGAGACGTCGGATTTCATTGGACGAAATCAGAAGGTTCAAGGCTTGGATCTTCATTGTGGATTGCGGGAAGCACGCGTCTCATCATCGCACCCGCAAATGCCGTCTTCGTGGATCGGACTTGAGTCAGGAGGATCTCTTACTTTAGAGATCAAGTGATTGCAACCATGCTTCAAGAGGTATTTCTAATACTTTTTGGTTAGATTAAATTATCCAAGAAATGTTCTTGGGATCATGTGGTTTAATCATATAATTTAAAAAATTTTTAAATTCCGCTGCACCAAGCGACTAGTGCGACTATTCGCTACGATCGCATAAGATGTAATCATCATGCTTCCGTGATGCGCTTAAGGATTCCTCATATCCTTCAAGTGGTATCAGAGCCAGGTTGGAAGGTTTTGGATATGATCCGTAAACCTAGGACGACTTGGGTTCTTTAAGGTCGCGGAAGTTTTTTCATCGCATTTCATTTTTGCACCTTTGTTTAGTGAATAAATTCGGACATGTTTAAAATGTTTAAATGCGAATGAATTGGATTTTGTTACCCATTAAATAAGGAAACCATAGGATTTGAGTTTACGTAATTTGGATTCCGTTTGCTCAAGATATGGCATTTTGAATAAACATGTATTAACTGTTGCGGGAACTGTGAATCTTAACATTATTAATGAGTTAATTACTGTTTTGATGCACCCAAAAATACGTGAAATATCACTTAGGTTCTGTCATAAATCAAATTAGAAATCTTAAGAATCTGATTTTGCGTAATTTGGATTTAAATTGATCGAGCTATGTTGATTTTAGTGAGTAGGGGTTCACTGCTGGAAATTAACAAACTTGATCATGAACCTTGTGATAGTCATTCAAATAAATTGATGAAAATTAATTGTTAATTTTCTGAAATGATAATTGATAAATATTTGTGAAATAATTAAATATGATAATTATTTCCTCGAATGATATTCCACTAACCAAAATGATAAGATAGGTGATCTTGATCATAATTGGTTGATATGAAATCACCAACAAACATTGTTTTCATGCAAACTTCTAATTTATCCTACAATAGTTGTAGGACAACTTTTACATGCAAAACCCTCTTGTTTTAATAGGATTGGGGATTTGTTTAGCAAATCTCTTTATAATATTATCAAATATTATATGGTATAACTTCGGTTGAAAGACCGATGAACATCTCAAGTACAAAGAGATTGACTCGATATTCTTTTTTCTTGAGGCGGGTATGGTGCCTAGTCGGGGAGCGTTGGGGTAGTAGGTTGCACCGTGTGTAGTATGTACCACTCTCGATGATACTGGCCATGACAGCGGGTAGGGAATGAATGATGCTTGAGAGATCATGATGTATTTTTCTAATTATTAAAATTCAAATAATACGTATTTTGAGATTATACCATCCATTCAAGTAACAAAAACAAGTTTGTTGGTTGATTAAAGTTGGATTAATAATTGATTTAATATGATTAAACTAATCATGTCCAACTAAAAGCACTCTATTATGAATAGATGTGTATTTTCCTTGGAAGAATTAATTATGTGAATATGATTCACGATGATTAATTAATTATAATTTTAATATGAGGTGGAGAATCACATAAGTGACATCCGTGGTCTCCCGTCAAGGCAAAGGATTCCGTCGCCAGAAACCTGTCCGAAGTGACACTTCGTCTATACAATTTATTTGGATCGGGTTCTTTGCTTCTCGAAAGAGTAAGGCCGTATACGTAGTGACCCCAATATCGGGTCCTCATATTGTTGGGGAGATATTGAATTACGTATAACGAGTATTAGGCCTGTTGACAGTTGGTTCAATTAACGACGTGTCATCATCTTAAGGGTGGTGGGCCCAGGTGTTAAAGACCGCATTGGGAAATGCAAGTTGGACTTGCAAGGCGGAATGTGTTCCCGCTTTTCTTTATTCGAGTCACATGTTCTCATATTATTGGAGTGTGAGAAAGATATAGAGGACATCCTGGTTCTTTCTTGAGATATAGCGGTAAGTATATCTCTTGCTTTGAAAGATAATAAGGGAATAAACTTTCAAAGTTGACAGAGCAAGACTAATTTGATTTAAAATGCCTTAATCAAATGTTTTTAAAAAATGAATATATAATCATTTATATGTTCGAATATAGTGCATTCTTAATTTCAGAAAATGAAGTCCATGAACCCTCTGAATAGGCTCCTGGAGGTCAAATAGTTGACCGGACCAAATTATTCGGACTGGATCCGAAATTTAGATCTTGTCCTTTCTGTGGAGCGCATCTCGTATGTACTATCCAAAGATAAGATAGCAGACCCTCAGACTTCGGAAGATAAATCTTTTAATGAAAAATATAATGAAGATCATAACTTGACGAGATGTTATATCCCTTGGCTCATTATCCAATGTGATTCAGAAGCAGCATGCAGAAATGAACCATTGCCAAGAAATCATGCTGAATCTGAAAGAAATGTTCGATGACATAAACCGCACACAAAGTTATAATGTGATGAAAGAGCTTATTCCCTGCAAGATGCAGGAAGGGACCTCTGTCAGAGAACACATACTCAAAGTGTTTGGGTACCTCTCTGAATTGGAAACCCTGGGAGCCTACATGGATTCTGAAATGCATGCTGATTTCATTCTGCTATTGCTTCCCAAGTCTTTCAACAACTTTGTTGTGTCATATCAAATTAGCAAAGGTGATTTTACTAACGCTGGGCTATTAGCTGCATTAAAGTCTGCAGAAGACGTAATGAATAAGGACAACCCGTCTAGTAGTGTAATGGTTGTACACGTAAAAGGAAAGCGTGGTCGGAAGCAAGGTTCACGGAAGGGCCCGCCCCAGATGAGAAAGAAGAAGAGTCAAGGAGTTGGATCATCTTCCAATGCATCCACGTTTCTAGCACCGAAGAAAATCGACGTTTGTCACCACTGCAAAAAGTCGGAGCACTGGCGGCGTAATTACCCAGGATACCTGAAGTCAGTTGACAAAGGTAAAGCCCCAATAGGTATGAAATCTACTTTCATCATTGAAACTAATTTTCTCGTTCGACGAGAAGGAAGTTGGGTAGTAGATTCAGGTGCTTCTATTCATGTATGTAATTTGTTGCATTTGTTTAAGGAAACTAGGAATTTGTAGCAAGGGGAGATAGTTATCGAGATGGGATGTGATGCAATTGTTGCAGCAGTCGCCATCAGGACCTGCCGACTATCGTTATCTAGTGGTAGAGTGTTAGTACTTAAAGAATGTATTTATGTACCTGAAGTCAGGAGGAACTTGATATCTATATCTAAAATTGTTATAAATGGATATTCCTTCCTTTTCTGTAATAAGTTAGTCATTAATCAATATGATAAATTTATTGCGGATGGTGTTGACTTCTGGTGGACTCTATGAATTGTGCATTGATGAACATGTCATGAATGTTATTACCACTAATAAGAACCCTAAAAGATCCAGGGAGAATAGAAATCATTCGAATATGATTTGGCATCAAAGGCTTGGTCATTTATCTGTTTATAGGATCAATAGATTGATAAAGGATGGACCTTTAGATTTTTTACAGGTTCAATCTTTACCTACCTGTGAACATTGCATTCGAGGTAAAATGACCAGAATGCCTTTCCGTAACAAGGTTACAAGATGCGAAGGTATTCTTAACCTAGTACATACTGATGTATGTGGTCCCTTCAGTAGCACGACTCGAAATGGATATCGATATTATTTGAAGTTTATTGATGACCATTCGCGATACGGGTTTATCTTCTTACTACGTCATAAATCTGAAACCTTTAAAAAGTTCAAAGAGTTTAAGGCTTTGGTTGAGAACCAAACCGATAGAAAGATTAAACAGATTCGATCTGACCGAGGCGACGAGTACCTCTCAGATGAATTCAAGGAATACCTTAAAGAGAATGGAATTGTCTCCAATCTCGCTCAACCTGGAACCCCCCAACTTAATGGTTTTGCTGAAAGACGCAATAGGACCATCATGGACATGGTCCGTTCAATGATGAGCAAAGCACATTTACCTCTTAGTTTTTGGGGATATGCAGTAGAGACTACAATATATATCCTGAATAAGATTCCTAGCAAATCTGTACCCAAGACTCCTCACGACCTATGGTATGGAAACAAACCTAGTGTTAATCACTCGAGGGTTTGGGGTTGCTTGGTCCAAGCGAAGAACATGGACGCAAGTAAGCTAGAATCTTACACTCGTGAGTGTTATTTTATTGGCTATGTTAAAGATGGTATTGGATACCAGCTCGATGACCCTGAGACCCAAAAGCTTTTTATCTCTAGAGATGTAAAATTTTTGGAGGATGATTTCCTTAAAGGTCAAGACAAAAATGATGTAGAGGAACTCATTGAACCCCCTGAGTATTCTGGGTTTCCTGAACCAAAAAATGAAGCGATAAATAAAGATGAAACACATATACCTCTTCGAAGGAGTTCGAGGGTGGTTGCACCATTTGAAAGGTATGAATTTCATGTGTCAAGTGAGACTGACAATGATCCTACTTCATTTGATGAAGCACTCGCATATCATGACATGGATAGATGGATGCTAGCGATGAAGTCAGAAATTGACTCCTTGCATAATAATGGTGTATGGACCTTAGAGGATCCACCTAAAGGGGTAACACCCATTGGGTGTAAATGGATTTTCAAGAGAGAAAGGGGGACTTGATGGGAAAGTAGATACTTTAAAAGCATGGCTCGTAGCCAAGGGCTACACACAGAGAGAAGGCATCGACTATGATGAGACGTTCTCTCCTGTGGCTATGTTTAAGTCCATCAGGACACTGCTAGCTATAGCTGCTTGACTACGACATCTAGCAGATGGACGTTAAGACGACTTTCTTCAATGGATACCTCGAGGAGGATATCTATATGGAGCAGCCCTAGAGCTTCATAGTTGAGGATGGAAAAGTATGCAAGCTAAAGAAATCCATCTATGGGCTCAAATAAGCTTCTCGGAGCTGGAACATCAGATTTGACAAAACCATAAAGAGTTGTGATTTTGTGCAGAATCCTGATGAACCTTGTGTGTACAAGAAGCTTAGTGGGGGCACCATTGTGTTCATCATGCTTAACGTAGATGATATCCTTATCATTGGGAGTGATACATGACAGATGACCAGTGTGAAAATTTGACTATCCCATACCTTTGAGATGAAAGATCCTGGAAAAGCCTCTTACATCTTAGGCTTGAAGTTGTTCAGAAATCGAGAAAAGAGGATATTGGGATTATCACAACATGGATACATTAAGAAGATTCTTGAACGATTCCGTATGGATAGTTCCAAGAAAGGATTCCTTCCCCTTAGACATGGTATCCATCTGTCTAAAGGGATGACTCCTGAAAGTGTTGAGGAAAAGAAGGCCATGGCTGGATGCCCCTATGCATCAGCTGTCGAAAGATTAATGTATGCCATGATGTGTACTCGGCCAGACATCTGCCATGCAGTGGGAGTGGTAAGTTGTTACCATTCCTGCTATGGAGAGCAACACTGGAATGCAGTAAAGAACATATTCAAATATCTAAGACGGATGCAAGATTTAATCTTGGTCTATGGAGATGGTGATCTCCAAGTCTTGGGATATACAGATTCAGACTTCTAGTCGGATATTGATGATCGAAAGTCAACATTAGGGTTTGTATTCTTGTTGAACGGTGGTGCTGTGAGCTGGAGAAGCAAGAAGCAGGACACTATGGAAGATTCAACAATAGAAGCTGAATATATTGCCGCATCGGATGCTGCAAAGAAGGCAGTGTGGTTGCGTAAGTTCATCTTGGAGCTTGGCGTAGTTTCCTCTTATACTCCCATCCCGTTACTCTGCGAAAACACAGGAGCCATTGCCCATGCGAAGGAAACCAGATGGCATCAAAAGAGCAAGCATGTGGAAAGGAAATACCACATCATTCGGGAGATTCAAAAGCGTGGTGATATCATCATCACCAAGGTGGACTCTGCCGACAACGTTGCTGATCCTCTTACCAAACCTCTGACACAGAAGGTTTTCGACCAACACGTAATGAGTATGGTTTAACAGATTGTTCCTTAATGGTTTTGAGGGCTAGTGGGAGATTGTTAGCCATGTGAGCTCGAGGCGAACCATTCTTACAATAAATGTTATTGTAATATATATATATGTTTTATCAATAAAAGTTATTGATTGTTTCACTCCCTTTCTGAAATTAAATGAATGAATGCACTATAAGTTCCCTCTGTACAATTAGGGTTATGCACCATGGCCGTCTTGATGATCATATAGCTATTGATTCATTAATTGAATCATAGAGGCTGGTGTTTGGATGAATATCTAAAGGGTTAGATAGAGGACTCATCAAGCACCGTTAAATGATTATTAAGAGATGATCTCCAGCCTGAGTAGGAGATGGCAATACTTTCTCACAAAGGGTGATATCCGACCGACCTCTTGATGCAGGTCCTCTGCATGGGAATAGTGATTCGGAGGTGTCAGATTAGTTAGGTCAAAGGGTTGACTTAACGAGATCGAGATAACTTAAGTCCTATGTTGAATGCTATCACTGAAGGATATGGTTAGATCCTCAAGCGCATCACAGAAGCGTGATCGTCGTATCGAATACGACGAAGAACGACTAGTCGCACTAGTTGTTCTATGCAGCGGAATTTAAAAATTTCATGTGACGAAACCACATGATCCAAGAACACTTCTCGGATCGTTTCATCTAAACCACAAACAAGTATTAGGTTTACCTCTTGAAGCGTGGTTGCAATCGAGTCTCTAAACGAAGAGACCTCCTGTCTCAAGTCCGATTCGACGGAGGAGACGCTTGCGAGCGCGGGGATGAACCGCGTACTTCTCGCAATCCATGTTGATGATCCAAGCGGTGGATCTCCTGATCTCGACACACGAGATCCGACGTCTTCTTCACGAGCAAGGCATGCCGAAGTAGACGGAGTTCCACGAGCAAAACATCGGGCAGTATAACGACGGTGCCGCGGCGATGGAGAGCCTCTCTAGGGCATCCATGGTGGACGACCATGAGAGGGAGAGAAAGAGAAAGAAAAAGAGAGAGAGACTTGTTGTCTCACTTATGTGCAAAGAAGAGCAATGGGGTGCCTCTCCTTTTATAGGGTTTTGGGATCCATGGATCTCAATCCATGTGTCAACACAAATCCGATGGTCCACATTAATTTGTGTTTCTTTCAATGGTCATGATTTGTTGCTAAAAACACAACAACAATTAATTTAATAAAAATCAAATATATATTAATTATAATTTGATTTATATCAAATCAATCTCCATTGGAGAGATAGGAAAGGAGGCAAGCCTCCTTCCATAAGGAGGGTGGACGGCCACCACATTCCTTATGGAATTGTGGCCGTCCCCTCTCCTCATAAAGAAGGGAGCTTCCTTTTTCCTATTACATGAGATTACATTATCTCATGATTCTCTCCAATATTTGCAACAACATTTGTTGTAAATTATTTCACAAAAATAAATCCAATTTATTTTGTGAACATTGCAATCATGCCATTGGAAATTTGTCAATCATATTCACAACCCAAAACAAAATGTAAATTACATTTTCAATTCAATGTCCAATGTGAATCCAATTCACATTAACATTTAATTAATAAATGTAAATCACAAATAGCTCTCTCTTATATATTATAAATCACAATTATAATATATATGACTAACATTAAATCACATTTAATCATCTTGGATCTTTATTCTCTTGTTCTCAAATAATATGAATCACATTCACATTATTCACATCTTTGATAATCAAATCACATTTAATTATCTCAGATAACTCTCTTTATAATATGAATCAAATTCATATTACTCATGATAATTAAATCACATTTAATTATCCATTTTCTCAATGCTCGGATACATAAATCAACAATAGAATTATCCATGAACTCCTTCAAGGATAATGCGCTTTCTCCGCAGATACTTGGAGATAAGGACAGGGCGATTGTATTGTTCCACGTATAGTGACATGGATATTGAGATCGTATCTCAAATCCAGATCGCGGGCCTCCCATAGATGCTTGATTAAATCAAGACCGTAAATCTAATCTTCTCATTGTATCTGAATCACATTCAGATCAATGTCCAACACTTGGACCAAGATCAGATCACTTCTCTATTGAGAGGAGTCACTAAAATCCAGACCCGTTTCATCACTCCCTAGGAATGGAAGCGTCATGGTTATACAATCTTTTATGATCACATCACCCTCAGGTATTCCCAATACCTGTACGTCCTGCATACTGGAAGACTCAGACTAAACCCGAAGTATTGGATCAACTTTATACTGTCTACTTCATGGTTTTATCAGTAAGTTTCTCATTCGATCATTGGGAGTTGGTATCAATCATACACTTTCCAAAAGCGTATATCATACCTAGGTCTTGATCATATACTTTCCAAAAGTATATATCAAACCTACAAATTTAGTCAAGCTTCCAAAGCGAGACGACCGTGCGCACGGAATTTGATTCTTCCCAATATCTCATGAGTGAGCTCATGTCTTCCGGTTCAGTAACTGAACCTGTATGATCCCTTTGAGAGATCGTATTACTCATATGCCCTTATATGCACACCAGTGCGCCGGTGTATAGACCTTGATTAGGTCATCAACCTATTGGTCTGCCAAATGTACATACTCAGACAT
Source organism: Ottelia alismoides (assembly GCA_037367405.1). Taxonomy (NCBI): domain Eukaryota; kingdom Viridiplantae; phylum Streptophyta; class Magnoliopsida; order Alismatales; family Hydrocharitaceae; genus Ottelia; species Ottelia alismoides. The sequence goes on along the minus strand of JAZKJV010001994.1, from coordinate 617,735 downwards.
ATAGTAACACATCTGTCTCCGGTCAGAGGATGTGTGCCTATATCATGACAGCATACGATATAGGACTTTGGTTATCTCGATCTCGTTAAGTCAACTCTTTGACCTAACTAATCTGACACCTCCGAATCTCTATTCCTATGCAGAGGACCTGCATCAAAAGGTCGGTCAGATATCAGCCTTTAGAGAAAAAAGGATTGCCATCTCCTTCTCAGGCTGGAGATCATCTCTTAACAATCATCTGACGGTGCTTGATGAGTCCTCAATCTAACTCTTTAGATATTCATCCAAGCACCAGCCTCTATGATTCAATAGTTGAATCAACAGCTGTATGATCATCAAGATGGCCATGGTACATAACCCTAAATTGTACTAAGGGACCTATTATGCAAATTATGTATTCTTCATTTCAGATTAAGGAGTGAATTGCAATAACAATTATTGCATAATGGCTCGCCGTGGGCTCGCATTTCCAACAATCTCCCACTAGCCCAAAGAGCCATTAATGGGATAATCATTTAAACCCACACTCATGTGACAATCATAGACTATTAAGAAAATAGCTAGGTAAGCTGATCAATCACTCTGTTCCCGCGAGACTACGCCAAGTCCTTTTACGGCACTTGCATATCCTCAGTAACAGTGCTCGCATCTAATGCGAATGTTGCATCTCATGCAACCAATACTCAATCTAGTTGGTTACAGTGTCCCTGACATCATAACCAGTATCCCCATAATCCTTATTAGAATACCTTCATTCCAGGAGATCTCTATCTCCTAAGGTATCTAAAGTTTAGACCTTTATAGATCACTATCTACATGGTCTTAAACTTTTGAAGATAAGACTTTGAGATTACTATCTCAAAAATCTCCTCATCTATGAAGATTTTGTTATTACTGCAATCAAGTGTTTTATCTCTACAGTAGGATTAGTAACAATTTACTACTCCCACTGCATGACAGACATCTGGTATTTGTACACTCTAGCACACACTCAGCTTCTCGTAACTAATGCACAAGTACAAGTAGTTGTAGCATTTACTTCCTCAACTCTTTGAGGTGCTATCCCTTAAGATAGGTCAGTACCATATCTTAAGGGTTAGAAGCCTTTCTTGGAATTTCTATGAATAGAATATGTCCAAGGTATACTACAAATGTGACAGTCTAATTATCCTCTTCTCTTGGCTTCTGAACAACTTCAAAACTAAGATCTAAGAGGTATCTTTGAAATCATATTTCAAGATATGGAATAACCAGAGAATAAAACACTTATTATTATCCTTATATCATTTTAAATGATCAGGATATCATCTACATTCAGCAAGATGAACACAAAGGCACTCCCACTAAGCTTCACATGGCTCATCAAGATTCTATCTGAAATCATAACAATTATAATTCCATCAAATCTTATGGTCCAACTTCAAGAAGCTTATTTGAGTCCATAGATGGATTCCTTAGTTTGCACACCTTGCTTTCCTCAACCATGAAGCCCTGGAGCTACTTCATGTGAATATCCTCAAAGAGGTATTCGTAGAGGAATGCAATATTGACTTACATCTTGAAGATGCAATAGTCAAGTTGTGTAGCTAAGGTTAGCAACATTCTGATGATTTTAAGCATGGTCACCGAAGAGCAAGTCTCATTGCAAGCAATGTCTTCTCTTCCGGTGTGTGGCTCATGGCTACGAACCATGCTTTAAAGGTCTCTACCTTCTCATCAGGTTCCCTTTCTCTTGAAGATCCATTTACACCTTTACAGGTTTTACCCATATAGGTGGATCCACGAGGGTCCATATACAACACTTGCATATGAAGTCTAAATTAGACTTTTATTGCTAACATCCATCTATCCATGCTATGATCTTCAGAAGCTTCATCACATGAAGTTCAATCATTGTCAGATTTCTCTGACACATGGAATCCATCCTCAAACTCATTTAAAGAGGTATTAGTGTTTCATTTTTAATTGTCCTCTTAGTTTCCAATTTCAGGAGCCTCATTATCTTCTCAAGATAAATGAGTTCCTACACTTCATTTTCATCTTGATTCTCAAGAGTCTCAACCTCTAAGAATCATATTCTCAGAGATGAGATACTTAGAATCTAAAGGTCATAAAGTAGGTATCCAATACCATCCTTTATTTTCCTAATGAAGCAGCACTTTCAAGTGCTAGATTCCAGCTTGCATGCATGGAATCATATTAAGCATATATATTGTAGTCTCTTCTACACATATATACCTGGAAACTAAGGGATAATTATGCTAAAATTCATCATTGATAAGATCATATCACACATGATCCAATTGTATCTACCTATAACTCTATTGAGTTAAGGTGTGTTAGGAGGATTGAGATAGAAATGATATTCATATCTCTATAAGGTATTATTTGAATTTATCTAACAGGTACTTGCTACCTAGATTAGATCAAATTCATTTTATCTTCCTTCAAACTTTGGTTCTAAACCAAAAATAATGAAATCTTTGAACATTTCAAAGGTTTCTTAGGTGAAGAGAAGAAATCTCATATCATACATAATCATCAACAGAGATCACATATCCATAATGTTTACTATGATATGGATGATCTACATACATCAATATGCATGAGATCCTGAATACCTTGGCATCTTACACCTTTCTTTAAGAAGGGTGTATTGGACATTTTACTTTGAATACAATATTCATAAGTATGTAAGTTTTGAAATTTTAGACATTCTAAAGTTTCATCTCTTACTAGTCTATTGATCAAATCAATAGACAAATGTCCAAGGCTTGATGCTAGATCATTGTCAAATGATCTTCATCCTCATATTGATCTTAAGTTTTAATTTCAGCATTTAGAAATGTTAATGAGCCATTCATCAATTTTCTAATTTAGTGGAGTCCACTAGATTTTAGATTACTATCTAAAATATCTCCATCATAACTATTTATGATAGTTCTACCTCAGAATTCATGTTTATTTCCAACATTTAGAAACAAACAATGAGTGTATTCTTATATCTAGGTCATAGAGACATTCTCTAAGACTAAGGACTCTCCCACTGAAATTAACAAGTCTATCAATCCAACAGAGATTGTTGCAACAATTGCATCAATATCCATGTGAATAACTATAAATCTTTAAGATCAAATTTTCCAGTCTTCTAAAACATACGCAACCTATTGCAAATGTCATCAGAAGATTGAGATACAATTATTTGACTTTATCTTATCAATGATTTATGTAGATTAATCTGATGCTCCATCCGAGTCCTTCTCTAAGGATTCTAGATAGACTTGATAGTCATACTATCAACACATCAACTTATTGCAGTATTGGCATTCATCCAACTTTTCGGATGACATATGGAAGTCATAGATGTATAGTCAACTCTTTGACCATACTTCTTACTCGGGTCCAACCCATACTTCCACTGCGCTCCCTTTATCTATAAGCAACCATTGCTTAAGACTAAGGATCTCTTATGTAAGAGCATTTCAACATTTATACATGCTTCATTAAATTCATACAATATGAATATTTTGAAGCTTCATGAATGACCAGAGTATAGATAGTAGAATGATGACACTCATCATCTACATCCATCTAAACTCTTAAAACATAGGTTCAGGTAGGTACTCAAACATTTTGAATACATCATCTCTTATAGAGCCACCATTCTGCATGATGCAGTGAACCATCTCATTCATGTTAAATGTCGAGAGCACATATGTATGCCAGAATATCTTCATTAATTTTATAAGGATTATTTGACAATTGCGATCATCATCGACATGTCACTTCCAAAGTACATCCGATGAGAGATCAAGACTATAGAGACACACAACCCCTAGGGTTGTAGTCCTATTATCTATTTAATTGTCATTCCTCAATATTATGAGGAAACTTGCACATTGCAACCACATACATTACGTGTCCAATTGCAAGTACAATATCTGGATCATGAGTCCAATCCATGATATTTTACTGGTTATTATTGAGTATATCATTGAGTGGGTTTTAATGAAGGATTATCTGAAATAAGAAATTTGCATAAATATATAAATATATTTTACTTTGATTTAGGATTTTTATATCAAAGTTGTCTTGTCTTGTCAACACTGAAAGTTCATTCCCTTAATCACTTTCAATGTAAGAGATATACTTACCATTATATCTCAACAAGATCTGTGATCTCCTTCCTTATCTTTGTTGCATCCCAATAATATGAGAATCTGCAACTCGGATAAAAAAAAGGGGGAACACATTCCGCCTTGCAAGTCCAACTTGCATTCCCAATTCGGTCTTTAACACCCAGGCCCACCACCCCTAAGGCGATGTTGACCCGTCGTTAATTGAACCAACCGTCAACAGGAATAGTACTCGTTATACGCAATCCAATATCGCCCCAATAATATGAGGATCCGATATTGGGGTCACTACGTATACGGCCTTACTCTTTCGAGAAGCAAAAAGCCCGATCCAGATGCGCTTGCATACAGGAGCTGTCACTTCGGACATGCGTCTCCCACATACAATCCCTGACGACGGAACCCTTCGCCTTGACGGGAGACCATGGATGTCACTTATGTGATCCTCCATATCATATTCAAATTCTAATTAATCATTATGAATCATATTCATTATGATTAATTCTTCCAAGGGAAATAACATCTCTATTCATAATAGAGTATTTTAATCTTAATTGGATTCCAATTAATCTAATCATATTAATTTAATGATCCAATTAATATCCAACAAACATTTTAATAGTTACTTCAATAACGGTATTATCTCAAATACGTATTATTTCGAATTTTAATAATTAGAAATACATCATGATTTCTTAAGCATTATACTAACCCTACCCGCTGTCATGGCCAGTACCGACGAGAGTGGGACAGACCACATACGTTGCAACCAGCAACCCCAATGCTCTCCGACTAGACACCATATCCACCTCGGGAAAGGATAATGCAAAATAGATTATTTTGTTCTTGAGATGATCATCGGTTCTTCAACCGAAATTATACCATATAGTAATAATCAAAACAATTTTGATTAACATTATAATGAGATTTGCTAAACAAATCCTAAGTCCTATTCAAGCAACATGTTTGTTGGAATGTTGATCATGTAGATCATGTAACCAATCTTGATCTAGATCACATCTAATCATTTGTTGGTTAGGGCAAAGTCATTTAAGGACATAATTATCATTAAATATTTCACAAATATTTATGCATAATTATTCCAGGAAATTAAACAATTTAATTTCACTAATTAATTAAATGACAATCACTAGGTTCTTGATTAGGAAAGTATTTTCAGCAGTGACCCTCACTTACTAAAAATACCATATCTCAATCAATTTAAATCCAAATTAAGAAAAGTAAATTTCTAAAGTTTGCTAATTTGATTTACAACAGAACCCAAGTGATTTGCACGCATTTAGAGGCGTTTCAAATCCGCAATTAACATCTTAATTACGTCATGATCCGCAGTCCCCGAAACAGTGGATACATGTTCACTAAAATGAGCATATCTAGAGCAAACGGAATCGAAATCACGCAAACTCAGATCCTACGGTTTCCTTATTTAATGGGGAATAAAATCCAAATATTATTTTCGTCTTTAAACAATTTAAACAGTGCCGAAAATAATATCAAAACAGAGATGCGAAAATGAAATGCAAGAAAGCTTTCGCAAACCCTAATGAACCCAAGTCGTCCTCGGTTTATGGATCGTATCCAAAACCACAGACCTAAGGCTATGATACCACTTGAAGGATATGTTTAGATCCTCAAGCGCATCACGGAAGCGTGATCGTCGTATCGAATACGACGAAGAACGACTAGTCGCACTAGTTGTTCTATGCAGCGGAATTTAAAAATTTCATGTGACGAAACCACATGATCCAAGAACACTTCTCGGATCGTTTCGTCTAAACCACAAACAAGTATTAGGTTTACCTCTTGAAGCGTGGTTGCAATCGAGTCTCTAAACGAAGAGACCTCCTGTCTCAAGTCCGATCCGACGGAGGAGACGCTTGCGAGCGCGGGGATGAAACACGTACTTCTCGCAATCCATGTTGATGATCCAAGCGGTGGATCTCCTGATCTCGACACACGAGATCCGACGTCTTCTTCACGAGCAAGGCATGCCGAAGTAGACGGAGTTCCACGAGCAAAACATCGGGCAGCATAACGACGGTGCCGCGGCGATGGAGAGCCTCTCTAGGGCATCCATGGTGGACATCCATGAGAGGGAGAGAAAGAGAAAGAAAAAGAGAGAGAGAGACTTGTTGTCTCACTTGTGCAAAGAAGAGTAATGGGGTGCCTCTCCTTTTATAGGGTTTTGGGATCCATGGATCTCAATACATGTGTCAACACAAATCCAATGGTCCACATTAATTTGTGTTTCTTTCAATGGTCATGATTTGTTGCTAAAAACACAACAACAATTAATTTAATAAAAATCAAATATATATTAAATATAACTTGATTTATATCAAATCAATCTCCATTGGAGAGATAGGAAAGGAGGCAAGCCTCCTTCCATAAGGAGGGTGGACGGCCACCGCATTCCTTATGGAATTGTGGCCGTCCCCTCTCCTCATAAAGAAGGGAGCTTCCTTTTTCCTATTACATGAGATTACATTATCTCATGATTCTCTCCAATATTTGCAATAACATTTGTTGCAAATTATTTCACAAAAATAAATCCAATTTATTTTGTGAACGTTGCAATCATGCCATTGGAAATTTGTGAATCATATTCACAACCCAAAACAAAATGTAAATTACATTTTCAATTCAATGTCCAATGTGAATCCAATTCACATTAACATTTAATTAACAAATGTAAATTACAAATAGCTCTCTCTTATATATTATAAATCACATTTAAAATATATATGACTAATATGGATATTGCTATCCACATTATTCATATCCATGATAATTAAATCACATTTAATCATCTTGGATCTTTATTCTCTTGTTCTCAAATAATATGAATCACATTCACATTATTCACATCTTTGATAATCAAATCACATTTAATTATCTCAGATAACTCTCTTTATAATATGAATCAAATTCATATTACTCATGATAATTAAATCACATTTAATTATCCATTTTCTCAATGCTCGGATACATAAATCAAAAATAGAATTATCCATGAACTCCTTCAAGGATAATGCGCTTTCTCCGCAGATACTTGGAGATAAGGACATGGCGATTGTATTGTTCCACGTATAGTGACATGGATATGGAGATCGTATCTCAAATCCAGATCGCGGGCCTCCCATAGATGCTTGATTAAATCAAGACCGTAAATCTAATCTTTTCATTGTATCTGAATCACATTCAGATCAATGTCCAACACTTGGACCAAGATCAGATCACTTCTCTACTGAGAGGAGTCACTAAAATCCAGACCCGTTTCATCACTCCCTAGGAATGGAAGCGTCATGGTTATACAATCGTTTATGATCACATCACCCTCAGGTATTCCCAATACCTGTACATCCTGGATACTGGAAGACTCAGACTAAACCCAAAGTATTGGATCAACTTTATACTGTCTACTTCATGGTTTTATCAGTAAGTTTCTCATTCGATCATTGGGAGTTGGTATCAATCATACACTTTCCAAAAGCGTATATCATACCTAGGTCTTGATCATATACTTTCCAAAAGTATATATCAAACCTACAAATTCAGTCAAGATTCCAAAGCGAGACGACCGTGCGCACGGAATTTGATTCTTCCCAATATCTCATGAGTGAGCTCATGTCTTCCGGTTCAGTAACTGAACCTGTATGATCCCTTTGAGAGATCGTATTACTCATATGCCCTTATATGCACACCAGCGCGCCGGTGTATAGACCTTGATTAGGTCATCAACCTATTGGTCTGCCAAATGTACATACTCAGACCTATGGTAACACATCTGTCTCCGGTCAGAGGATGTGTGCCTATATCATGACAGCATACGATATAGGACTTTGGTTATCTCGATCTCGTTAAGTCAACTCTTTGACCTAACTAATCTGACACCCCCGAATCTCTATTCCTATGCAGAGGACCTGCATCAAGAGGTCGGTCAGATATCCGCCTTTAGAGAAAAAAGGATTGCCATCTCCTTCTCAGGCTGGAGATCATCTCTTAACAATCATCTGACGGTGCTTGGTGAGTCCTCAATCTAACTCTTTAGATATTCATCCAAGCACCAGCCTCTATGATTCAATAGTTGAATCAACAGCTGTATGATCATCAAGATGGCCATGGTACATAACCCTAATTGTACTAAGGGACCTATTATGCAAATTATGTATTCTTCATTTCAGATTAAGGAGTGAATTTCAATAACAATTATTGCATAATGGCTCGCCGTGGGCTTGCATTTCCAACAGTCACATCATAGACACACATCCTTTGACCATACACAGATGTGTTACTATATGTCTGAGTGTGTACATTTGGTAGACCAATAGGTTGATGACCTAACCAAGGTTTATACACCGGCGTGCTGGTGTACAAGTAAGGGCATATGAGTAATACGATCTCTCAAAGGGATCATATAGGTTCACTTGTGAACCGGAAGACATGAGCTCACTCGTGAGGTATTGGGACCGATCAAATTCCATGCATGGTCGTCATGCTTTGGAAGCATGACAAGAATTTGAAGGTATGATATATGCTTTGGGAAAGCATATGATCGATACCAATTCCCAATGACCAAGATTGAGAAACTTGGTGATCAAACCCTGAAGATGACAGTGTAAAATTGATCTATATCTTCAGGTTGATCATAGGTCTTCCAGTATGTAGGATGTACAAGTGTTAGGAATACCTGAGGGTGATTTGATCATAAACGATTGTATAACCATGACGCTTCCATTCCGAGGGAGTGATGAAACAAGTTTGGATTTTAGTGGCTCCTCTCAGTAGAGAAGTGATCTGATCTTGGTCCAAGTGTTGGAAATTGATCTGAATGAGATTCAAATGCAATGAGAAGACTAGATTTACGATCTTAATTTAATCAAGCATCTATGAGATGTCCGTGAGATCTGGATTTGAGATGAGATCTCAACATCTAAGTCACTATATGTGGAACAATACCATCACCCTGTCCTTATCTCCAAGTATCTGCGGAGAAAGCATACTATACTTGAAAGAGTTCAAGAATAATTCCTTTGATGAATTATGTATCCAAGAAACAAGATGTTGATAAATAAATGAGATTTAACTATCAAGAATAATATGAGTAAGATTCATATTATGAGATTGATTATCCAAGATAATTAAATGAGATTTAATTATCAAAAAGATGCAGATTGTGGATAGTACTATCCATGCTATCCATAATATCAGTGTATATTATAAATATGATTTATAATATATTAGAGAGAGCACCTTTATAAATAACATTTATTAATTGATTGTTAATGAGAATTGGATTCACATTAATAAATTAATTGGAAATGTGATTTACAATTTTGTTTGAGTTGTGAACATGATTCACAATTTTTTCAATGGCATGATTGAAATATTCACTAATTGATTTGGAATGAATTTGATGAATATATTTGCAATAAATGTTGTTCTAAATAATTATGAGATAATGATATAATATAAAAGGAAGATAAAATCCCCAATAAAAGAGGTGGCATCACCCATGAATTGGTCATGGGTGACGCTCCCCCCTTTTAGGAGAGGATTATTATCCTTTTTTTTATTATTTTGTGATAATTAAATTTATTGAATTAAATTATGTTGATGATAATGCAACATATATTTAATTTAATATAAATTAATAAGTTGTTGTTTTAAACAACAATGATCATGGCCATTGATTAAAAAAACATATCAATCTAACCATTGATTTTGTGTATCCCATGGATTGTGATCCATGGACTCCCAAACTAATATATAAAAAGGGCAACCCTAGACCTTGGATAAGATACGTCTACTCTCTCTTTCTCTACTCTCATTCTCATGCCATCTCTTTCTCTAAGGGTGGCCGTCCACCTTAAGATCTTGAAAGAATTGCAATCGTACTTACGCATCGTGCTGTAGCTTCGATTGCTCGTGGATCTCCATCTTCTTTGAAGCTTCTCAACTAGAAGGAGACGTAGGATTTAGTTGGACAAAATCAGGAGATTCAAGTCTTGGATTTTAATCGTGGATTGCAGGAAGCACACGTCTCATCATCGCGCCCGTAAGTGCCATCTTCGTGGATCAGACTTCGTTAGGAGGATCTCTTACTTTAGAGATCAAGTGATCGCAACCACGCTTCAAGAGGTATCTCTAATACTTTGTGGTTAGATGAAAATATCCAAGAAATGTTCTTTGGATCATGTGGTTTCATCATATGATTTTAAAAAAAATTTAAATTCCGCTGTACGAAGGGACTAGTGCAACTAGTCGCTCCGATCGCATAAGATGCGATCATCACGCTTCCGTGATGTGCTTAAGGATTCCGCATATCCTTCAGGGGAATCGTCAGTCCAGCTAATGCAAGGGCCAATAAGTATTTTTGGAGTAGCACCGCCAACAGGAAAATCCCAAAAAACTGAAGAAAACACAAAAATACAAAAAGATAACAACAACCTCGGTGGAAACAAGACAGCATTGGAGATGCATACGCATGCCCCAGAACCAGCTCTTGACATGAAGAATCTTGCACCTGTAATGAGTCCAACACCAGCACCAGAAGCCGACCCCACAGTTTTTGGTCCATACATTGTAGATGATTCTATACCTTTTTACATTCTACATGTAAATAATGATATGGACATAGTATTGAATGACCTTATTGAAGATTTTGTAAATATTCCTTTTCCTGAAGCAATGAAAGAGCACAAAAAATGAAAATTTTTAAAAATTCTTTGTCTGATCATGCTATTGTGGAAATTTTCTAGAATTTGGTGTTGAACATGCTATTAATGAAAGCTCTTGAGTCCATGCCAGCTGTGAAGAAAGGACTAAAATATGCATGTACACATAGGCGTAGGCCTCATCCTCACAACTCTAAAAGCAATGGTGGCCAGTCTGAGAAGCACATTCTTACAATGGCTACAATCAATGCAATCAACAATCTCCCGGATAAGAAGCTAGATAATGGAGCACCTCTTGTGCGTTGTCAAGCGTTCAATCAGGAGTTCGAACGCACTTTGCTAGACAACGGTCTTTTGTTAACTTGATGCCAGCCTCGTTACTCACAGAATTTAGGCTAGGACTTATCAAGCTCACCAAGATGATTCTGCAGTTCGCAGACAAATCAGTCAAGCAGCTGAGAGGCATGTTGGAGGACGTGATAGTCACAGTTCAGGGGAAGCAATTCCTAGCTGATTTTGTTGTATTAGATTTGGACATCTATGCGCCTTTGCTCCTCACCCCAATTATACTTGGAAAACCGTTCTTGCAAATGGTCAATGCAGTGGTGAATGATGACACTAGAGAAATTTCCTTCGGCTCCATCATCGAAAAAAAATCAAAATAGAGACCCTGTCTGATGCAAGACTGTTAGAAGGAACATCTGCAACATGTGCAATGGTGATTGATTATTTCGAAGACAACGTATTTTTAGCCGAAAATTCAAGACACTAACGTCTTTGTGGATGACAATAAGATCCATGAATTTCTCAGTCCCAAGGAAGGATTGGAGAACGTAGTCGAATTTTCCTTATCGAGCATGATGAGATGTTTGCTGATCCACTTAAGGAGATCCAAGGGGCGATGATGTGCCTTCACAAACAAGAGCAGATTATTGAATAGTTCTACAATGAAGAAGAAATCAACGAAACATTATGTGAATTATTGAATGAGGAGGCAAAACAGAGCATGGTGGACGCCAAACAGACAAAAGAATCACCACCAGAAATAGTAGCTGAAGTCAACCTTGAAGTAGCTCCAACCCACCTGAGCTGAAAACTTTTCCCGCCAATATGAAATATGCCTTTCTTGGGGGAGAACCTAACATGTATCCAGTCATTATCAATTCTTATTTCACCCCTGACTAAGAATCTCGCCTGATGGAGGTTCTCTAACGCAACTGCAAGGCGATTGGCTGGAAAACTTCAGATCTCCATGAGATCAATCCATCCTTGTGCTCGCATCACATTTTCCTAGAGGAAGACAACAAGCCCTCTTGAGAACATGAGAGAAGACTCAATCCTAATCTGTGGGAGGTTCTTATGAATGAAATTCAGAAATGGTGCGATGTTGGATTCATTTATCCCATCTCCGACTGCAAACGGGTGAGCCCTCTGCATGTAGTGCCAAAGGAATCAGGATATCATGACCAAACTACCCTCTTCTTGGCGAGTGTGTGTATACTACAGAAGACTTAATATCACCACCAAGAAGGACCACTTTTCTTTACCCTTCATCGTCCGGATTCTTAAGAGATTGGCTGTGAAGGAGAACTTCTACTTCTTGAATGGACACTCTACGTATAATCAAGTGGCTATAGCTCCTGAAGACCAAGAGAAAACTACGTTCACCTTTCCCTTTGGTATGTACACCTTCAGATGGATGCTGTTCGGGATATGCAATGCCCCATCCACATTTCAAAGTTGTATGCTTGCAGTTTTTGCCGACATGGTGTGCAGATTTGTTGAGGTCTTTATGGACGATTTTTCGGTCTACGGGGACTCCTTCGATCAATATCTGGATTATTTAGACTGAGTCTTAAGGAGGTGATGCGAAGTAAATCTGGTGTTCTCGTGGAAAAAGAGCAACTTCATGGTGATCGAAGGAATTATGCTGGTCATGTTGTTTTTAAACGTGACATGGAGGTTGACACCGCCAAGGTGGAGGTAATTTCTAAACTTGAGCCACCTACAATAATCAAGAAAGTCAGTTTATTTTTGGGCCATGTTAGTTTTTACCGACGATTCATCAAAGATTCTAGTATATTGGCTAGACCATTGACTAAGTTGCTAGGCAAGGAGAACGATTTCATTGTGGATGATCGTGTGCTCCTTACCTTTAATCAGCGGAAAGAACTTATTACTCAGGCCCCTGTCTTGCAGCCACCGATATGGACTCCGCCTTTTGGGATAATGACATATACGTCAGATTATGCCATTGGTGTTGTGCTCAGACGGAGGAAAGATAATGTGCCATTTGCAATTCACTACGCTAGTAGAACGCTCTATGAATCCCACCGAAACTACATAGTCACCGAAAAAGAGCTGCTAGTGGTAGTCTTTGCCTTGGAAAAGATCAGATCCTATCTCCTCAAATCCAAGGTGATCATCTACACAGATCATTCGTCCATCCGGTATTTACCGCAGAAGGACGCTAAACCACGTCTTATCCGATGGATCCTTCTCCTCCAGGAATTTGAACTTGAAATCAGAGATAAACCTGAAGTAAAGAATATTGTAGACGACCATTTATCCAAACATCCCGAGCCTGAATCTCCTGAGCCAAACTTACAACTGATCATAGAAACCATCCCAAATGAAGCAATTCTGCCAGTCACCTCTCTCCCCTGCTCTGCTGATATTGTGAATTATCTTGTGTCCATGAGAACTCCACAAGATTAGCAGAAGCTAAAAGTGGACAAGTTTCTATCTAAAATTCATTTCTACTAGTGGGAGGATCCATATCTATTATGTGAGGGGGGAGACTGCATCTGGAGGCGGTGTATTCCTCAGGAGGAAGTTCCAAGTATCCTCACATTGTGCCATGATTGAGACTCCGGAGGACATCATTCAAGCAGACGAACGTCAACAAAGGTTCTTCAGAGTGGCCTTTGGTGGCCTACATTATTCAAGGATGCAGAAGATTATATCAAGTCCTGCACTGACTGCCAGAAGATGGGCAGAAGCATAGGAATGAGAGACACGATGCTTTTGAAGTTCATTCAGATATCAGACGTCTTCGACGCATGGGGCATCAACTTTATGGACCCATTTCGTAACAGCCAGGGTTATGAATATATTCTGCTTGCTGTCGACTATGTGAGTTGCTGGGTGGAGGCTATTCCCACCCGAACTGCCGACAATCAGACTGTTTATCAATTTTTGAGAGATCACATCATTGCATGGTTCAGGATTCCCAAGATCCTAATACCTGACGGGGCTAGTCATTTCATAAAAAAAGGTAAAGAAGCTAACTTAGGGATTTTGCATAGAACATCGTGTGGATTCACCATACCACCCACAGTCCAATGGCTTAGCTGAGTATTCAAACAGGGAGATCAAGATAATTTTACAGAAGCTTGTACGTTTGGATCACAAGAACTGGTCTCAGCTACTTGATTCGGTTCTTTGGTCATACAAAACTGCATACAAGTCACCTTTGGGAATGTCTCCCTACCGCCTTGTGTATGGCAAGCTATGTCATCTGCCCGTTGAGCTAATTCACAAATCTTTATGGGCCATCAACATCTGTAATTTGGATTTTGAGAAAACCAGGAAGAATCTAAAAGTGGATCTGAATAGATTATTGGAATTCAAAGACTATGCATACAACAACAACAACCTGATGTACAAGGAGAAGGTCAAAATGTGGCATGACAAGAATATCCGCCGCAAATACTTCGAGCCGGGTCAGAAGGTGTGGTTGTTTGATGCAAAGTTAAAGATCTTTCTAGGTAAACTGAAAAACAAATGGACTGGGCCGTTTATAGTGAGGTATATGTGTAACAATGGAAGCATACCAATTTCTAGTTTTTCAGCTGATGCACATTCATTTGTAGTCAGTGGACAACTTCTGAAGCCTTACCTTGAGCATGATACATTTATGTTTGTCGTTGACTCCATTCAAGTGATATGTGAGGATGAACTGAATACTTCCGAAGTGATAGTAGAAGACAAATCAAATCAAAATATTTTTGAATGACTCTTCATCTTATCTTCTTCTCCTTCTTTTCTCTCTTATTCTACCGACAAGGTGTCATCCCCTTCATCATTGCTACACTTATGATGCACTTTATCCTAAGTGTAGGGGGGGTGTGCACCCTGAGATGTTCATATTCCTTCTTCTAATCTATTTTCTTCTTTTCTTCTTTTCCTTTTCTAATTTCTTTATCTACTGAAAAGGTATCGCCCCTTGTTGTCAGTCTTCTATACTTAGGATGTACTCTGTACAAGTATAGGGGGTGTGCACCCCAAGTTGCTTCTATTATTTAATCCTCTCCACTGTCTCCTCTTCTTGTCTATACTTAGGGATATCTTACCCTAAGTACAGGGGGAGATAGTCTGAGTACGATCTGTTCATTCCCACCCTTGACCCTCCCTATTTTATGTACAGTCTGCTATACTTAGGATTATTTGATCCTAAGTATAAGGGGGATGGTCAGCTTCTTATTTGTTCATTCACTTCTTCATTCGTTTATTCTTGAGACTTTTCTATACTCATTACGAGTTAGTCTTCTCTTTTTCTCTATGATCTATGAGGACATAACTCAAGCTAAGTATAAGGAGGTCGTATATACTCCATATATACTCTTGCCATAACTCATACTTTCGTATTTTTTACTAATAAATATGGATAATTATACTTAAAAATTCATTAAAAATCTTAATAAAAGATGTTGATTATTCCTCAAATTCTTTTTGTATATACTGATTAATAAATCAGATGAAAATGTTTTTTTTACAAAATGTTTGAATAGTTTGAAAATTCTTTTGAAAAATCTTTTGAAAAATCTTTTGAAAACTATTTGGAAAATGTTTTGTTCAATATTTTCAACCTTTGCAAAAGTATTTTGTTTGAAAAATTATTTTCTTTGTGTGAAATAAAAATGTTTGAAAAAATATTTGCAAATGGTTTGAAAAATGGTTGCAAAAATACTTGAAAAACCTATATATGCTATTTGAAAAACCTTTGCAAAATGATTTTCAAATGTGTATACATATTTGTAAAAATGCTTGTAAAAAAATTGTTTGTAAAACCTTTTCAAATAAAGTTTGAGGAATAAATACATCACCTTAAAATTCTTTATTTAACTATATATATATATATATATATATATAAATTGACCACTTACCCTTTGTAATTCTTCAAAACCTAATTCTTTTAAAGATAAGATGCATCCCCGTGTAAATATGTGTACCTAGTTTTTAGCCAAAGTTTTTGATTTTCAAAAAAATCCAAAAACATTTGAAAAAGTAAAAATACCAAAAACATTTGAAAAATCATTTTTGCAAATACCAAAAAAAATGCATATGCATCATATTTTCAAAAATTCATAAAAAGTTCAAAATATTTTTAAATGGCATCACAAAAATATTTGTTACATAGAATTTGCATTAGCATTTTTTAGATTGAGTTTGATAGCTGAACGAGTCTAAGTAAAATACAAAGATTGCAGCTTGGTTGGACCTTAAAGTCTACCTAATTAACTGGAACCTTATAGGAGCTGGAATTGAGGTACTTCAGGTCTAGTTGACTTAATCCTTTGAGGATACGAGACTTGGTTCATGGATTCTTGACTACCTAAGTTGAGTATTTCGAAGCACATGCACGACTCTTGTCGATAATGACCTAACTTGGACATCTGCACCTTTTACTTGGCTCAACTCAGTTGGAGTGGTGAGGGGTTGGATTAGCCGATATGAGACACACACAAATAGAAACATTTGGCCTCCTCTAGGGAGGGAAGTGCACCCCAACCCGTCCGGTGATGATGAGTTTTGAAGACAGGAGAGTGTGGGTTGCAATAAAGCTTCAAAAGATGGATAGTCTACTGACTAAAGAGGAAAAACTCCTTATGTAAATGCTGCTGTGAATAGTATTTCAAAAAAAAGCAAGCAAAAACTCCAAAAAAGTGGACATGACTGTACAAAAATAAAAATGCCTGGCTGAGCGTACATATTTGTATAGCCAATAAGCAAGCTTGAGTTTCAAAGTCAAATCACGTGAGCCTGCAGCTGGATGACTTGACTACACTGGTCTTGCATTCTAGGATAGGTAGCTACACTGGCTACTGTCCATTCATCTTTTCACCCCCTCCTCTTGAAATGGTTGCCACTTGAACTTAGAAGGAATACCCCGCTCCTTGAGGAATGAGTTATTGGATTGGGGAATCACTGGATTGTCATGCTGGAGAAGTCGGTCTTGTTGTCATTTCAGTTGGGGAGAGCCACCCTCAATTACACTGTACGAGTTAGATTCATAGTCATAAGGGTTTGCGTATGAATTGAAGTATTCTGACCTGGCTATTGAGGAGACTTGAGCAGAGTTTTGAGATTCTCGAAGGCTTTTGGATTTAAATCCTATTCCCGTTAAGGTTCCACGCACACTAAAATTCCAAAGGTCTGACTTAAGCTCCAAACTTTGATTTTGTGAAGACAAGTTTGATAATTGAACTTAATCCAACTTTCTTCATTTTCTTTTCTCTATTTTTCTTTTTCTGCACTTATTGCATAAGTGTTTGCTAGGGACTAGCAAATGAAAGTATAAGGGGATGATGAATATCCATTTCATCATTTTTATTCTATCATTTTGGCCTTAAAAACCTTATTAAATGCGTGTAAATACCTTTAATTCATGCATTTTATCATTCATGCATCATTGTGTAAATATTGTATAAAAAGCGAGTTTTAAAGCCAAAATCATAGAAGAAAGAAAAGAAAAAGAATAAAATATTGCCATTATTTTATGAACCGAGACCCGGAGACCTAAGCATCTCGATGACTAGGTCGACAAGGAATAAAGTACGGGGGGATAAGTGTCAAAACTCCAGTAAAAATCCCTTTTATTTAATTCATTCTTATTCAT